>JAODAL010032414.1:0-46963 GCA_025379985.1 Phyllomedusa bahiana
AATACAGGTAGCCGGGCTGGTATAAAAGCTTTGGCAGGACAGGTAAACCAGGGGTGGAAAATAGCTAGGCAGTAACAAAGGGAGCCAGGGCTGGTATAAAAAACTAGGCCCGGTAAAACAGGGTGGGAAAAAAGCTAGGCAGGTATACAGGGCCCCCCGGGGGATATAGCTAGGGGCAGGTATCCGGGCTGGGATTTTAGCTAGGAAAGGTTAAATTTTCGGGTGGTATATAGCTTTGGGGTATTTCAAGGGGCCCGGTATTTTTGCTAGTCAGGTATACAGGTACCCGGGGTGGTAAATTTTGTAGGAAGGGGCAGGGAGCCGGGTGGTATATAGCTAGGCGGTATACAGTAGCCAAGGGTGGAAAATAGCTAGGAAGGGTTTTCAGGGCGGGGATTTAGTAGGCAGGTTTACAGGGCTGGTAAAAAAGCTAGGGGAAGGGATAAAAGGGAGGTATATTGCTAGGCAGGAATTTCAGGGCCGGAAAAATAAACTAGGGAGGATACAGGGCTGGGGATATAGCTAAAAGGCAGGGGTTTTTACAGGTACCGGGCTGGTAAATAGCGGCAGGTAAAAAACCCGGGCTGGTATATAGCTAGGCAAAATAAACCCCGGGGTGGTATTTAGAAAAGGAAGGGATACAGGGGTGGTATATTGCTAGGAAAAGGGGATACAGGGTGGTATATAGTAGGGGAGGTATAAAAGGGCCCGGTAATAAGCAAGGAGGTTAAAACAGGGGCTTGGGATTTTAGGGAAAGGGAGGTATACAGGACTTTGGATATAAAGGCGATATAAAAGGTATAAAAGGGCGGTATATTGCTAGGGCAGATTTTTACAGGGGACCCAAAGGGAGTAGTTTTTTTTAAAAAAAAAAAGGGAAAAAACTATACTTACTTTAACCCCTGGGTTCCCTTCTATCTTTTTCCCCCGGGGCCGCCCCGGGAGCAGTGTGCAGGACGCGGATGCGGGGCGCGATGAAGTCATCACAAACGCGCGCCCTGCCCCCCCCGGGGGCCCCCTGGGGGGGCTGGGCAGCAGGGTCAAAGATCCCCGCTTTTTCAGCCCCGGCCCCCAAAAGAAGCACCGCTCGGGGCAGGCGGCGGCCCCAGGGTGCATGGGGTTGGTCAGTGGGCCCGGCCGTGCACCGGGGCAAAAGGGGCCTATCGGCCCCCTGGTCAGGGGGCCGGTCGCTGTGCGGGACCATTGCGGCCCCTGGGGCGCGCCCCAAGACCGGCGCCCGGGGCTCGGGGCCCCCCCGGGGGGAAACCCCTGGTCCCCTTGGCGGGCGATCCCAGCTGGCCCTGCGGCCCGGCCCCCCGCGGGCCCGGGGCAAATCCCCGGGTTTTCCCTGTGGCCGGGTCCGGCCCGGGTTCTTTTTAAAATTCCCAAAATTTTATCACCTTTGGTTTTTTAAAAAAAAAAAAAAATACTAAGGGCGAATGTATAAAAGTTTGGGCCCGGTTGGGAGGAAACCCCCTTTTTCCCGAAGCGTTTCGAACGGAAAGCTGGCCTCAGGAATTCAGCCCCCGGAGGGGCGCTCAACATGGGGTTTGTAAAGCCCCCTTTCCTTCTCGCCAGTTTGTGAGGGCAGGGGGGGGACTTAGGGGGCCAAAAGGGACGCCCCAAATCTGTATCTCCGTGGATGGGAAGTTTCACCCCCCCGAGGGGTGCTGTTACGTGTGTCCCGCGACCCCCGTGGGGTCAAGGCAAAACCCCGAAACCCCCCCCCGTCCGTGCCGGCCCAACGCCGAAACCCGGAATTTAAAGGCGGGCGGGCGTTTCCGGCAGCCGGGGGTCCCCCCCTTACCTCCCCAAACGCCCTTTTTCCCCTCCCAGCGGGGCCGTTCCTGCGGGCTGTCCGGTGCCCCGCTCGTCTACTTGTACCGTCCCTTCTGCCTCCGTACCCTTTGCCCCACAAACCTTTTTCCCGGGCCTTTTCCTTTTCCCTTTTCTTCTTTTTCCCCGCAAACGAACCCGCCCCCTTTGCATGCCCTTTTTTTCCTGTTTGTCCCCGGAATACGAGCCTATTCCCAGATTCAGTCCCGGGCAACCCCCCCCTCGGCTGCCACCGCAAGCAAGCCCAGGGTCGGGGGTAGCGACCTGGTAGCAATCCCCCCCGAAGCAAGTTTAAACCCGTTTTGCGGCGGGCTCGGGTAAAAAACTGGACCTACTTAGACTCCGCTCCTGGCCGGGGGCTTACCCCATCACCCTTTTGGGGGGTTTAGAGGGGGCCACTAAACCCCATCCGGTTTCGGGCGCTCATACATGCGGTGAAAATTTTCCCCGCGCCCTTTTCCCTTTTGGGGAGGCGCAGTGCGGGACTTTGGCCCCAGAAAGGGCTGGCCCCCCAACCCGAAATTCCCCAATTTGAGACGGCTGTTTTTCGTGAGAAATTTATTTTTTAAAAAAATTAGTGAAAAGCAAAAAGAGTTGTCTTTTAAATGGGAAAGAATGAATAAAGAGAAAAATCAAAGCTGTCTAAAAGGATTAAATGAAAGTGAAAAGGGACTTTTTAAAATTTTAAAAGGAAAAATATAAGATCGCTAAAAAATAAATACCAGCCTCGGGCTCCATGAGCATGGAGTATAAATTTAAAAAAAAAAACGTTTTTTTTTGGGTGTAAAAAAATTATCTAAATTTAAAGCTCAAACTTTAAAAAAATTTACATAAAAAAAAAACACAACAAAAAACAATAAGGGCGCAACATCGGGAAATTTTTGGATAGAAAAAATTTCCGGGAAATACAGAAAATTTAAAATTTTTTTAAAAGCCCCTTCTAAATTGGGTCGCAAAAACCCCAGCCAACCCAAAGGGGGACCCACATTGCCCCATTATAACCTATGGATTTGGGTTTTGGGACCAATAAAATAAAAAAGGGGGGACAGTTGAAAAAATACAGAAAAAAAAAGGCAAAAAAGCTTTTTTGGGTTTGAACCCAAGGGGAAAAGGATATAAAACCCACCAATCAAAGTATGCGTCTATTTTGAGTTGAAAAGGGGGCGATAGAAGGGCGCCCAAATTTTAAATTACGTCTATAGGAAATATTCAAGAAACGGATTATTTTTGGGGGAAGAGGGGTTTCGTCCTGCTTAGCCAATCAGAGGTGCCTATTTAAACTCAAAGAGTTCAAGGGGGAAAAGAAATCCCAACGAGCTCTGTTTGTGTTTGACTAATTTAAAAAGGGCGATTTTTTGGGGCCAAGGGGAGAGGGGAACGAGGGCTCTTAGGGGTTTTGTCTTATAAAACAATAATAAAATTTACATGCCCAAAAAAAAAGATAAGATTCACGAAGTTTACCGATCTTTTAATAAAAAAATAAAAACAGAAAAATTTTGGGAAAAGAAAAATAAACAAATAAAAAAGAATCAATGAATTCATTTTTAATTTTTTTTATTTTCATTTCATCCCTATATTTACAAATTGGGTAACCAAATAAAGAAAAAAAAATAAATTCATTGAATTCTTTTTAAATTTGTTTTTTTTTTCCCTTCCCCCATATTTTTTGGGTTTTTTTTTTAAATAGAGATCGTAACCCAAATTTGTGAATTTTTATCATTGATTCCTCCATTACAAATTTTTATTATAGATTGCTTTAGAAAACCCATAAAAAAGCGTTTCCTTTTTTACTGTATTTTGAACTGTTTTCCCCCCTTTTCATTTGATTTGGGCAATACTACCCCTAGGTTATAATGGGTTCCTTTCCCCCTATTCTGATTGGGGTTGGTTTTTTGGCCGACCAAAAGAGAACCTTACAGAAAATTTTAATTAAATGAATTTCCCGGCAATTTTCTAACCCCAATTCCTGATGTAAGCGCTGGTTCCCCCCGCGACAAACGCGTTTTTAGGGATTTGAGTGTGTATTTTTTTTGATGGTTTTTGTTTTTTTTACAGAAAAATGTTTTAAAACTTAATAAAAACGATTTATTTACTAATTTCTCCATCCTCATGGGGCCGAGAATTTTTATACCCCCCATCTCTCCAAGACTACCAAAAGGGACAAAGTAGCTCGCGCTCCCCGATTGGGGCCCGGGAAAACCAAGCCCCCCGCTAGTTTCAACCAAAACAACTCTTTTCTGCATTTTTTTACCCGGATTTTTTAACTGTCCCGCCTTTTAATTTTAATTTGGGGCAATACTACTCCATAGAATTTAAAAATGGGTTTACTGTTTGCTCCTTTTCTGATTGGGGTGGGTTTTTTGCCGACAATTGAAAAACTTACAGAAATTTTTAAAATTTCTGGGATTTCCCGGGAGATTTTTTATATTCCCAAAAACCTGAAAGTTTCGCCAGTGACGGGACTAACGGGGTTTTTTGAAATTTTATTAAAGTAAATTTTTTTGGAAATTTTTAGCTCTTTTTCAGGGTAATTCTTTACAAAGTTTACGGAATTTTTAAACCACAAAGTTTAAAAACGGGAAGGATTTTTTAAAGGGGATCAAATTTTCAGATCATGCGATAATTAAGGTTAAAATCTGTGCAAAAATCTAATTTAAAAAACGCGCCAATTTTCGGCGCTTCCTGTAATTTTTTGGCGGCCAAAAAATCAGTAAACAGAAAAGAAACAGGGGGAAAGTGGTTGCGACGTCATGACCCGGGAATGTTAAAGGGGCGATTGGGTTGGGGAAAAAACCCCATGACCCGTATTACATAAAAAACAAGCGTTTTCCCCGTTTAGCCTTAATTTTCTCTCAACCGGGCTCATAGGAAAATAAAGGGCGTGCCTTTTGCCTGTGGCCAAAACTCAGGAAAATTTTTGTCCCATTTCTGCACAAGAAAACCCTATTTTTAGCTGTGAACCTTCCAAAAATTTTGTAGATTAGAGATTTGGGAAAATTTTAATTTGTTAGCTAAGAAAAATTTTTTAAAACAGCATCTTTCCCCCTGTAAAGTCACGGGGGAAGAACAGGGGGGGGGGGGGGGCCCCCCGGGGGGAACCCCAGACAACTCTAAACTAAAAAAACACGGAAAAAGTTCACCCCCGACTTATTTAAACATTGCACTGCAAAAATCTTTATTTTTTAAAAAAGTTTTTTTATAGAAATATTTCCCCGGATATTGGGCAACCCAACCCTTTTAAAATTTTGGAAACACATCCCTTTCTAGTAACTGCAGGTCTCTTTGTTTGGGCAAAAATCCACCCTTTTATTATCATAAAAAATTTTTAGAAAAGGTTTTTCATTTCCAAATTTTACCCATTCCACCCCGTGTTGATATATCCACCTTGGGAGTTTAAATTTCAATCCAGCAATCGTTTTAGTCAGCACAGGTTGTTTTTTTGAGAAAAAATACCGTTAAAAAAAAACGAAAAAAATAAAAAGATAACCCCTGTTTTTTTGACTTTTGCCCCACCAGCTTTTTTCATTGACGCCAGCATCCACTAAAACTTAAAACAACAATTCTATAGTCCCCCCACAGGGAATTGAAAGGGCAAAAAAATACCGGGTATTATACAAAACATAACAATATGTGTTTTTTTTACTTTTGCGCACCCCCTTTTGTTCATTGACGAGCATCCACGTTAATCAAAAAAAGCAATTTTTATTGTTCCCCCACAGGGGAATTGAAAGGTTGCAAAAAAAACCATGAAAAAAATAAAAAACAAAACAGTCGTGTTTTTTGCTTTTGCCACCCACATTTGTTCATTGACACAGCATCCCCTTAAATCTTTAAAAAAGCAAAAAATATAGTCACCCCCAGTTAATTTTAAAAAGGTTTCAAAAAATACCGGTATTTAAAACGAAAAAAATAAAAAGATACGTGGTTTTTTTTTACTTTTGGCCCCAGCTTTTTTTTCATTGACGGGAGCTTCCACTTTAAAAATTTTAAAAAACAAAATTTTTAAAAGTCCCACCAAAAGGGGAATTTTTTGGGCAAAAAAAACCCCTTGGGATTATAAAGAAAACAAAAACAAAACAAAGTTTTTTACTTCTGCGCATCCCCCTTTTTTCATTTACGCCCGCATCCACCTTTAAAAAATTTAAAAAAACAAATTCAAAAATTCCCCCAAAAAGGTGAAATTTAAAGGTGCAAAAAATACCCCGGAAATTTTACGAAAAACATAACAAAACTTGTTTTTTTTTACTTGCCACCCCCTTTGTTTATTGACCCCAGCACTACGAAAATTTAAAAACCACAATTCTATAGTCACACAGGTGAATTGAAAGGGTTCAAAAAAAAACCAGTAAATTTTACGAAAACCCAAAAAAATACGCGTTTTTTGACTTTTTGCGCCCCCAGCTTTGTTCCCTTTGACGCAGCATCCCGTAAAACTTAAAAAAAGCAAAATTTTTTTTTAAATTCCACCACAGGGGAATTGAAAGTGCAAAAAAAACCGGTGTAATTTTTAAAAGAAAACCCTTTAAAAAGATACTTTTTTTTTGACTTTTTTTCGCACCCACTTTTTTCAATTTACGCAGCATCCACGTTTTTCTTAAAACAGCAATTCCAATATCACCAAATTTTAATTTTAAAGGGGCAAAAAATTAAACCGTGTAAATTTTACGAAAAAAATAAAAAATACGTGTTTTTTTTAAATTTTGCCCATTCCAATTTGTTTTATAGACACCTTGGGAGTTTTAAAATTTAATCCCGCAATTTTGTTTTGATTAAAGGATTTGAGAATACTTTTATTTTTCCGTCCATTAAAAAAGAAACTTTTAAAAAAATATTCCATAAAATTTTTTATAAACCCGAACTGGGGGCGAAATTTCCCGGGGGGAAGCAACAAAGAGGGGGGTTTGCACATGGGGGTAGAGGGGACGAGAAAAGGGCCCCCTTCCAGTCCTTTGGGGACAACACGCATGGCCAAAACGGATCGTCATTGCAGGACCGTCAAGGCCCGTCCTCCGCTGGGCAGGGGCCCTTGAATCAAAATAACGGAAAAAACGGGCGCCAATTCCCGCCCTCAGTGGTTAATGCACAAAACCCGCATCTAGGGAAATCTTAAAACCCCCACGTCCTCCCAGTCACGGGGCCCCAAAGTTCGTCATCAGCATCCCCTCAGCAACCGGGCCAACATGAACAGGGCCCAAAAGGGCAACCTTTTTACCCCCCACTTTGGGGGATAATCCATTGGGCTGAAGACCTCTTTGATGACAAAATGCGGTGGGGCCGAAAAGGGATGTTAAAAGATCAAGAGGATTGGGTTTTTTGTCCCGCTCTGCCCCCAGTTTCTGATGCCAAACAGAGGAGGGGGAAGGGAAACCCGGTCAATCGGCAAAAAAACCCGGGCGGGTTCCCGGCAACGCCCTTTCAGTGCCCTTTCTTGAGCCCGCAGCTTCTGGGTGCAGAAAGTCAAAACGACCAAGTCACCTATGTTGGGTGAAAAGATTTAAAGAGACCACATTGCGGATCCTCCGGGACTTTTTCCCCAGAAAAATTTTTTTTGCGGGGCGCATCATCAGTGGACAAAGGGGGAAAAACGATGGGGCAAATGTCCCTTTTGGGTCCCCCCCCCAAAAAAAGGGAGAGGGTGGCCAGAAGTCCGCTGATAGGGTTTTCCCCCGCCACGGTCCCCGCAAAACCCCCCGGCCCCCTTTGCTTTTCGCCTTCAAAAAAAGGCCAGGACCCTCCAAACCTTTTGGGGCCCTTCTTTGGGGCAAGGGCCCCCTGAATTTACCCCGAGGATGTCCCTATCCCGCCTTTTCCCCTAAAAGCATAATAGGGCAAAAACCTTTAAATGGGTTTAAACCCCCCACCAACATGTCCATTCCCCAAAGCAGCGAATGCTGAGTTAAAATTTGGAAAGGGGAAACTTGGGGCCCAAAAAAAGGGCCCGACCGACGCCGGGCCTCCCAACCCCTGTCACCCCCTCTGTCTCCGCCCCCCCTCCTCCCCCCAACCACCACCAAACGGTTTTTTCAGCTCCCAAGTCTCTCAGGTCATGATCAGGGATCAGCCTCCCCCCTTCACCTCCACCGTCCCCCGAGTAACCACCACACCACCAGAGACCCCAAACCTAAACCCCCTTTTTCCTTCCGCCAGTTTTACGATCCCTGCACGCCCCACAGCGGCCATCAAGCAGCCAGCCCTTTTGTCCTTTTCCCGGTTTGGGAGCGGAAAAAAACACCCTTTTAACCCCCAAAACCCTCCCAAAAAACCCAAAAACCTAATTCGGCATTGCCAGGGGTTTTGGGCCTTTGGAAAAAGTTTTCCTTTCCGTTGGTGGACACAGATGGGGTTTCCCCACGTCGGGCCCCCGCCCGCCCCCCAAAAACCAATGCCGACAAGGGATTTCTTTTTCCAAAAAGCCCTCCCTGCCCTGGCCCCGGGGGGCCCCGGTCTCTAAAATTTACAAGGGGCTTTGCCGCAATTCCCGTGGCCGGAAAATCCAAAAACAACACCCACACATGGACTAGTAAGCAAAGCCAAGGCCGGGTAAACTCTGTGAAAAGCCTTTCCCCCCCCCCTGGTGAGCTTGGGGAATGTCCTCTGGGGGGGACGGTGGGTTCCCGGGGTCGGCCGGGACCTATTCAAAAACTCAGGATTTTTGCAGGGGTCTTTCCCCCAAGGTCCCCTTTGGGGGCCCATTAAAGTGCCCGAACACCAGGGCCCTGGGTTTTAAAATTAAAACTTCCCCTTGGAGACCGTCCACACCAGGTCCGGAGCTGTGGACGGCCTCCGCAACGAGACCGAGCGCTGCTGGGTGACAAAAAACCTTGTTTCCCGGCAAGGTGGTGTGCGCTGACGGGGCGAAATCCCGCTGGGCCGCCCTTAAAAAATCGGTTTGGCTGGAGCACATCCCCTTTTCCTTCAAAATGGTTTTTTTTTAACCTTGTCGTCCAAAAAATTTTAAAAAACTTTCCCGGGTTTGGGGCTGCCCCTGAAAAAGGCTCGAGGGCAAATTTGCACTTCCCCGGTTTGCAAACCCCGCCTTTCGCCCCCTGGCTGGGGTTGCAGCTCAGCTCGGGCCTCCCCTCAACCGTCTCCTTTTGACGGGGGAACACGCTGGAATTCCCCCCCACATGCTCCAGCGATTGTGGGGGCAGCGGGAAATGCCCCAAAATTTTTCGCCCCGTACGAAGTTTACACCTGGCCCCCGACAAGCAGCGGGGCGGGCCCCCGGGTGTTTTGGGGGCCCCCCGAGAGTGGAAGGGAGGGGAAAGGGGGCTTTTGCACCATCCTTCCATTTTGAAGAAGCCCCCAAAATGGTCAGTGGGGGGACGATGCCCTTGTCAGCATAAGCATTGTGTTTATCTTAGTTCTTAACGATCGTTTTGGGCACTCTGAAATATCAGTTTCCCCCCAGCGACGGAGGGGGGAACGGGCACAGAGGGGACACGGGGCCTTTTTCCCCCTTTAAATCCACCCAAAGGCCCCCCAGTTTCTCAAATTTTAAACGGGCTTCATTAGGCATGGTTCAGGGACCCCAAAAAAAGAGGGCCCAATCAGGGCGGGGTTTTTTGCTGTGCCGGAGGAAAAAAGAGGAGGAGGAGGGATTCCCAAACACCGACTCCCGCCTTTGGGGAAAAAGGGTTGGTGTGAAATTTGAAAGGGAATGAGGAAAATAAATTTTTCTATTGGGCCCCCAAACCCCGAGGCTTGGGAAAATCAAGGCTCCTTTTCTCAAAAAGAGTGCTTTGGGTGCTCCATTTTCCCCCAACATGATCCCGCTTTTAAGGGGCCCTCAAAAAGAACAACAAATTTCTGGGTGGGCCACCCCCCTGGATCCCCGGTACAAAAAAAAACTCCCGCAAATTTCCCTTTCCCCCCACCCAAATAGAGAGTAAAATGCAGGAAATGGAGACCTTGCTGAAAATCAACCGGAACATCTGTTGCGGGCTGCTTCCTTTCCCCTTTAAAAGTCACGGTTTGGAAAAAAACGCCCTGACGGGCCAAACAGTAGATGCCAAATAGCTGTAGGGGGCAGCACGGCCCGCAGCAGGCAAGGTGGCAGAACCTAATGGGTGGGCCTCTGGGCAATCCCTTTTTTTTACCACCTCCCCCCAACGCATGCAATTTCAGGCCACAGGTAAAACACCCCCCGAAACCACTTAAAATCAATTTTGCACGACATCTGCGTCTCAACACCGATGTTTTTGTATTGTGTTTGGGCCCAATTTCTTTGGGGTATCCCCAAAATTGGGCGAAAGGCCCCCAGCTGGCTCGCCACCCATAGAGTTGTTGTCCTTCCCAGCAGCCAGCGTCTATCTTTAGCGGGCCTTCACAAGCCGGGGGATTTAAATTTCAGACAAACCATCCGGCTTTCCAGAGATAATGTGGATCGTTTGACTTTTATCAAGATGAAACAGGGATGGACTCTGATGATGGGTTTTGGGCCCCCCCTTGCCCAGGTAACCGTTAGTTTTGGTCTACTTCACATTTCCCCCCCAAAAAAGAAAAGGTTTCCCCCTTGAAAAACTTATTTTTAAAAAAGGAACATTTCAAAATTTCAAATTTTTTTTCTCAATTCCCAACATTTTTATTTTGGGTGGTTTTGGGGTGAGGAGACTAAAAGCACCAAGGGGTTTTAAAGACAAAACCATATTCCATTTTTTTCACTTCCCTCTTTAAGTTTTTTTAAAATTGTCAATGGTTTTGGGGGGCATGTGCCCCACAATTTTTAACATGGCTGAAAGTCCCTATTTATAATTTTTTTGGGTCATGCCCGCTGTGAGATACAACAAAAATCAAAGGTCCTTTTTGGGAAAATAAATTTGGCTTCTAAATGGCATTTTCTCCTTCACAATTTTTTAAAAAGTGGCTGAGAATCATTTTTTAATTTTTTGGGGGCAAAGTTGCTGTGAGATACCCAAAAAACATGGTCCTTTGGGAAAAGAAAAATGGCCCTTTTAAAATGGCATTTCTCCCTCACCCTTTTTTTTAAAATGGCTGAGAATCCCTTTTTATAAAATTTTTTTTTCATGCTTCTATGAAATCAGCAAAAACTAAGGCCATTCTAAAAAATTTGGTTTTCTAATAACATTTGTTCTTCACAATTGTTTAAAAGTCTCAAAAGGGGCATTTTTTTTTGAATTTTTGGGGGGCCCAAATTTTTTGTGGGCAAGCAGCTAAACTACAGGTCCTATTCTTAAAAAAAGTTGGGTTTTTAAAAAGACATTTGTTTTTTCACAATTGTTTCCCAAAGTGGCTTTAAGGGTCATGCTTTTAATTTTTTTGGGGGATTTTTTCCTGGGGACATGCAGCTATACAAAGGTCCTATTCTAAAAAATGAATTTTCTAACAGACATTTGTTCTTCACAATTTCAAGAGTGGCTCAAAGGGGGATGGGGCCCGGGCCCGGAAAAAGGGAAAAGGTAGGGCACTGTTTTAAAGGACACCCTATTTCCAAAAAAGACTTGTTTTTTTCAAATCTTTTAAAAATAGCTATCCAAACCCTTTATTGAGACAAACCCCTTTAATACAATTAAAAAAGGAAACAAAGACATGGGGGATTTCCCCCCCCATTTTAAAAAATTTTTTTTTAGAATTAAAAAACTAAAAAAAATTTCATTAAAAAATAGCTGTTAAAAAAAATTTCCCCTGAAATTTTACAAGGGGGGTACAGGGAAAAAATTTCCAGATGTAGGTTTTTTCAGAGGGGCCTGGAGTATTGGGGCATGGGGAAAAGAACAAAGGGGCAGAGAAACCCTTTCCTCCAGCACGTTTAGGAAAAAAAAAAAAAGAATTTCCAAGAAAAAACGGGGACCTGGGTGTAACAGGGGCGTTTTAAAACCCCTAAATATTTCCAAAGGGGAAGGGTCAATTGGGGCCACACCCAAAACGGAGGGGCAAGCCCCTAAACCCCGGTAATTTACTGTGTTCTGAAAAAAGGCTGGAAATTTTTTCACAAACTTTCCCGCTACTACACCCCTGCTTTTACACGACAGTTTTTCGTTTTCTGTGCATCAGGGGGGATTTTTAAACCCGCGTATTAATAGATTTAGGACCCCAGCCTGGGCTCTCAAACCCCACCCACTGTAACTCCGGCCCTGGGTCATTTCTTTTGGCCCAGGACAGGTATAGTTTAAAAAGTCCAGTGAAACAAAAAAGGTGGTTTTAAAAAACTCCCTTTTTTTGGCACTTTTTTTAAAAGTGGGGGTCAAAGGGAGGTTTGGGGGTCATGCTGTGGCCCCGAAAAGGAAAAAAACAATATCCAGTAAACAAAAAGGGGGGTTTTAAAGACTCCTTTTTTTTTCCCGCACTTTTTTAAAAGGGGGGTCCCTGCAGGTTTTTGGGGGTCATGCTGGGGGCCCAGGGCAAAGGGAAAAACAAAAGTCCAGTGAAACTAAAATGGTGGTTGAAAACTCCTTTTTTCCGGGACTTTTAAAAGTGGGGGTCCCTGCAGGTTTTGGGGCCCCCAAAGGGTGTGGCCCAGGAAGGTATATCAATATCCATTTAAACTAAAATGGTGGTGGGAAAAACTCCTTTTTCCGGCACAAATTTTAAAAGGGGGTCAAGCAGGTTTGGGGGTCATGCTGTGGGCCCGGACAGGGGAAAATCAATGTCCATTGGGAAAATAAAAAGGTGGGTCGAAAAAACTCTTTTTTTTTCCCGGGACTTTTAAATTTTTGGGGGGATGCAGGGGTTTGGGGGGCATGTTTTGGGGTTCCAGGATAGGGGTAAAATTTAATGGGCCCATTCCCAAATAAAAATGGTTCAAATTTATACTGCCTTTGGCACTTTTTTAAATTTTTGGGTTTATGCAGGTTTTTTTGGTCATGCTGTGGTAAAAAGACAGGGATAAATGAATGGTTTTTGTTTTTTTTTTGTGGCTTTTATAACCAAAATGGTTGCCTAAAAGTAGCAACCCTATCCATTTGGACTGTTGTGGAAGTTTTAAATTCCCGCTTCTCCAGCCCTGGGTTTTGGGGATAAGAATGAAAAGGGTTTTTGCTTTTCTTTAAAAGACTTTTAAAGGTCCCCTCGCCCATAATCGAACTCTCACCCATCCCAAAAACCTTTTCGATTTTGGGCCGATTTTTCGACTTTTTGCCCCATGGCGATAGCCAAAAGGGAAACCCCCTCCAAAAACTATGTTTTACACCTTTAAAAAAAATGGGTTTTTTGGAAAACATACTCCATGCCTCAAAAGGGGGGGCTGAGAGCTAGATTTTATTTCTTTTGCGATCTTTTATAATTTTTTTTTCTAATTTTGAAATGATCCACTTTTTTTAATAAAATTTAATCCCTTTTTAGACAACTTTGATATTTAATTTTTTTTATTGAAAACATTTTTTTAAAACAATCTTTTTATTTATGTACTGGGTTTTTAACAGTCTACCGAAAGCAAATTTTTTCCCCAAATTTCCCTTACGTTCCACTTCACTTCGCCTCCCCCCGGGGTCAGGGAAAACCAAAAATTCAACAGGGCTGGGCCCTTTGGAGCTGCAAAGCCCCCTCACTTTGCCGACCCCAAAGACATGCATGCCTCGGAAATATTTGAATGGGGGGCCTTTTCCCCCCCCCCAAAAAGCCCACACTGGGGCCCATTTCACCCCCTTCATGTTTGGCGCAGCCGGAAAGGGGGCCCCAAGTTGCGTCTAAAAAATCCCCATCCCTGCTTCCAAAAAAAGGGGATTCGGGGTTTGGGGAAAGGCTCATTTTTCCCCCCAGAAAACAGGGGCCAAACCCCCATCATTTAAAATGCCCCTAAGAGTTTTTAAGGGTTCCCGTATTTTACAAACCCCAGTCCCCCATAGGAGTTTTTAAAAAAAGGGTGAACGTTTCTACCTTTTTTTGCTGGGAAAAGAATTTTTTTTTTTCTGGGTTTAAAAAAAGAAAAATCTGTTTAATATTCTCATACAACCCCTTCAAACTGTTTTCTGGGGGGAAAAAGTTCACAAATAGGTTATTGTATAATTGTGGGGGTCTGACCCTCACGACTCCTAGCTGCAAAGTAAATGGGCCAAAGGAGTAGTAATGGTGCTTATAGTCACAGATATATTTTCATTTTTCTGTTCTGTTGCTTTGATCATTGTTTCCATAGTGAAAGCAGGAAGTGCAGCTATATTATCATGATTCAAAAGGTTTTATACATGTAGTTATGTTGACTTGTGGTTAATTGAGGTGTTGCTCTTGGTTGTCTTCTCAGAGTCTTAGTTATTATTCTAATTTCCATTATCCAGGCAAGTACTGTATGTGAAATAATATTTTCTATTGAATGCTTCAAAACTCATTAAATAAATAACTAAAAAAAAC
This sequence comes from Phyllomedusa bahiana, assembly GCA_025379985.1. NCBI lineage: Eukaryota > Metazoa > Chordata > Amphibia > Anura > Hylidae > Phyllomedusa > Phyllomedusa bahiana. Next base: position 14,140 of record JAODAL010032414.1, read on the forward strand.
TGTGTCTATAAATTGCTTGCATATAAAAATAAATTCTACACGAATCTGCAAACTAGGTCATAAGGTAACTTGTTTATCACTTGCATTGCTGTGCAGTGAGGAATTTCACTGACCTGTCATATCTTCTGCAGTTGATGGTCAGTAATCATCTGATATAGAACAGATATTTTTATTTGCTTTTAATCTTTTTTTTTCTGTTTTCTTGATCTCTTCCACTTGTTCTCATAAAGGTCTTATCCATCACTTTCAGATAACAAAATTCCCATCATTTTTACTAGCTGTTCATCACCAAGCTTTTATTAAGCTTTGTATTACTGAACTTTTTTTTTACAATCATGAACATAGGGCCTTATATAAGAGAACTTTCTAGCAGTAAGAATGGCTTTGTTATCCATAGCAACCAGTAATAGTTCAGCTTTTATTTTTCCAGAACATTATATGAAATGAAAGCTGAGCTCTGATTGGTTGCTATGGTCAACAAAGAAAGTCTTAGACCTAGACAGTTTCCATACATAAGGTCCAAACTGATTATCAATATCTGGAAATGGGTTCAGAGTTCAGTGATTGAAATAATCATCTAGTACCAGGCAGGGCCGTATTTCCCACTAGGCACTCGTGGGCACGTGCAGCAGGATTATTTACCTTTTTTTTTTCTATTTTCCTCCGGGCACCCCCCCCCCCCCCCCTCCCCATGGTGGGAGGGGTGGGGGAGGGGGGGGGGGGGGGGTTCGAGGTTTCCGCCGCTAGTGATTTTTTCATTGGGGCACGGCGGGATTTTTTTTTTTTTGCGGGCGGCGCGGAAAAGGGCTCGGGGGGACATACTGCTTCCCCCTTCCGGCGCTCTGTTGTAAGACAGACAGCTCAGCAACTCCTGATGCGCCTTCTCCTCAGTGGCGCAGTGCCTGCGGAAGGGTGGGGCTCGCTGCCCCTTCCCCCTTCCCCAACAGCTTTCGCCCGCCACGAAGGCGGAGTTCCCGGGCCGGGGGGAAGAGAGAGGAGCAACCGCGCCCATCCCATCCTCAGAGCGCACGGAGGGCGCCGAAGAGCAGAAGCCCGAGCCTCCCGCCTTCAGGACGGGTTTAAAGTGATTAGGAAGGGGGAAGGGGGGGGGGAAGGAAGGGGAGGGGGGCTGGGGGGCGGGTTGAAATTTGACTGGGGCAGTTGAAATTACGGGGGGCAGGTAAAAGTGGCGGGGCGGGTTTTGAAAGTGGCGGGGGCGGGTTTTGAAATGGAAATGGGGGCAGGTGAAATGGGCTGGGGCAGGGGAAATGGATGGGGCAGGTAAATGTTACGGGGCAGGTGAAATGGGATGGGGCAGGTCAAATGTGACTGGGCAGGTGAAATGTGGCTGAGGGGGGGGGACGGGGGGGCTGGGGCAGGTACGGGGGTGGGGGCAGGGAAATGTGGCGGGAGTAAAAAAGCGGCTGGGAGCAGATGACTGGGGGCAGAGGGCAGGTGAAATGTAGCTGGGGGCCGGTGAAATTTGGCTGGGGGCAGGTGACTGGAGGCTGGGGGGGCAGAAGGCTGGGGGGCTGGGAGCAGGTGAAATGTGATTGGAGGCAGGTGAAATGTGAATGGGGACAGGTGAAATGTGACTGGGGGCAGGTGAAATGTGACAGGGCAGGTGAAATTGGTTTTGGGGGTAGGGAAATGGACGGGGGGGCGGTGAAATGTGCGGGGCAGGTGACCTGGGGCTGGGCAGATGACTGGGGGGGGGGCATGACGGGGGCTAGGGGAGGTAAATGTGACGGGGGGCAGGTGAAATGGGGCTGGGGGCAGGTGAAATGTGACTGGGGGCAGGTGAAAATGTGAGGGAGCAGGTGAAATGTGACGGGGGAAGTGGAAGCAGGGGCAACGGAGGGGGGTAGTGGAGGCGCAACGGACTGGGAGTAGGCAGGTGAAAGGGAAACGGGGAGTGGGGGCAGGTTGCAACGTGACTGGGGGGGGGGCGGGTTCAACGGACTGGGGTGGGGAGGTAAAAGTACTGGGGACTGGAGGCAGGTGAAATGTGACTAGGGACTGGGGGCAGGTGAAATGTGACTGGGGGCCGGGGCGGGTGCAACGTAGTGGGGGGGGAGGCGGGGTAAAAAGTGACTTGGGGCTGGGCGGGTGCAACGTGAGGGGAGTGGGGGCAGGTGCAACGTGATGGGAGTGGGGGGCAGGTGCAACTGAGGGGGGAAGGGAGGAGGTGCAACGTAGTGGGGGGTGGAGGAGGAAAACTGTGACTGGGGAGTGGGGGCGGGTGCAATGGGGTCGGAGTGGAGGCATTGAAACTAGGGGGATTGGAGGCAGGTCAACGTAGTGGGGGAGTGGATGCAGGTGCAACGGAGTGGGAGTGGGGCAGGTGAAATGGATGGGGATGGAGGATGAACGGATTGGGGTGGGGGGGCGGGTGAAACGTGACGGGGGAAGGGGAGGCGGGTACAATGTGCGGGGGAGTGGAGGCAGGTAAATGTGATAGGGAGGGGAGGAAGGTAAAATGTGAGGGGGGCTGGGGGCAGGTCAACTTTTTAGGGGGGAGGGAGGCGGGTGAAATGTGACTTGGGGGCTGGAGGCAGGTGAACGTAGTGGATGGGGGCGGTGCAACTGACTGGGGATTAAGGGGGTGCAAGGAAGGGGAGTGGAGGCAGATCAACGTGAGGGGGGAGTGGAGGCTGAACGTGACTGGGGAGGGAGGCAGGTGCAATTTGATTTGGGAAGTGGGGGCAGGTGCAACTTTGGTGGGAGTGGGGCAGGTGCAACGTGGTGGGGATGGATGCGGTGCAAGTAGTGGGAGGGGGAGGCAGGTGAAATGTGACGGGGAGGGGGGCGGTGCAACGTGCTGGGGAGGGAGGCAGTGCAACGTGAGGGGGAGGGGAGGCGGTGCAACTGACTGGGGAGTGGGGGAGGAAAAATGTACTGGGGATGGAGGCGGGTAAATGTGACTAGGGAGTGGGGGCAGGTGAAATGTGACGGGGGGCTGGAGGCAGGTGCAACGTTAGTGGGGAGTGGAGGCAGGTGAAATGTGACTGGGGCGGGGGCAGGTGCAACGGTGGGGATGGAGGCAGGTAAAATTTGACGGGGGAGGGGGGCGGGGGTGAAAGGTGACTGGAGTGGAGGTTTTGGGAAAATTATTGGGGAGTGGGGGAAAGGTGCAACATATTTGGGGTTTTTGGAGGCGGTCAACGTGACTGGGGAGTGGAGGCAGGTAAACGGAGGGGGGAGTGGAGGCGGGTGCAACGGAGTGGGGAGTGGGGCGGGTGCAACGTGAGGGGGAGTGGATGCAGGTGCAAGGGGTTGGGAGTGGGGGCAGGGAAAAAATGTGAGGGGGAGTGGGGGGAGGTGCAACGTTGGGGGGGGAGGCAGGTGAAACGTAAGTGGGGATTGGGGCAGGTCAATGTGAGGGGGAGGGGTGGCTGGTGCAACTTTAGTGGGGGAGGGGAGGCAGGTGCAACGTGAGTGGGGGGGTGGAGGCAGGTGCAACGGTGCGGGGGTGGAGGTAATGAAATGTACGGGGAGTGGAGGGGGAACGTGAGTGGGGGCCGTGAAATGTGACTGGGGGGGCGGCAGGTGAAGTGAGTGGGGGTGGAGGGGGGGAAAATGTGACTGGGAGTGGAGGCAGGTGCAATGGGGAGGGGAGGGGAGGCGGTAACGGAGTGGGGAGTGGGGCAGGTGAAATGTGACGGGGGGAGTGGGGCGGTGAAACTACGGGGGCTGAGGGGGGTGAAACGTAGTGAGGGGTTTTTAGGAAAAGGTGGGGGAGGGGGGGGGGAAGGTGGGGGAACATTTTTAATTTTCCAGCTTATGGGCGTGGTCCTGTCATAAAAAAGGGAGGTATCAACTATATGGAGCGCATCAATAAGGGGGGTGGTATCAGACTATTGGGTGCCTATCATATAATGGGAGTTATCAGACATATGGAGCTGTCTTTATGGGGATATTCAGACTTATGGACTGCCTATATAAAAAAGGGAGTTACAACTATATGGAGCTGTCTTTCAAAGGAGGTATCAGCATTTTGAGCTCCCTATCAAAAAAAAAAAGGGACTATCAATTTTAAAGGAGCGTCACAAGGGAGGTTCAGACTAAAGGAGCGCCTATCTAGGAGGTACAGAATAGGGAGCGTCTGTCAATAATGGGAGGATCAGACAAAGGGAGCTGTCTATATAGGAGGATCAGCCCATAGGGCTGCTATAAAGGGGGAATTTTCAGATTATGGAGCTGTCTACTAAAATGGGATATCAACATATGGAGATGTTATCATAGGGGTATCCGACATATGGAGCTGTCTATAATAATAGGAGGATCAGACTTTTGGGCTGGGGGCTTGAGTTTTGGATAGGGGTCGTATCATATAAGGTCAGTGATGTGTATATAGGTCATATAGGTGGTGTTAAGGGGGACCTCTTAGGGCCCAGGGGGTCCCATACAGCAAAAAACGCCTAAGGTGCTCTCACCAGCGCCTTTTGAGCGTTTGTTAATGTTGGGATTTTGTGCAGGTTGGCACAATAATTTGCTATACATTGCGCACAAAAATCGCTGTAAAATCACGTTTTTTTACAGCCAATGTACATATTAATCACCCGCGCCTTTCTGACAAAAAAAACCATTAACAAACGCATCAAAAAGGTGCTTTGAAGCACCTTTTGGCGTTATCTGTAGACCACCTGGGCCCTCTACCATATTTTATCTTTTTAGACCTTCCATTAACATAACCCGTCCACTAGAAGGGAGGGGCCCCAGGCTTTCCCCGCCTCCCCCCCCTCCCCCCCACCGCCTTCATTTCTTAAACATTCTGGGAAAAGAAGTCTGATTTTTTGCTATTTGTGCTATTTGTTCAAGATTAATCATATACAGGACCAAACTAAAAATCTACAAACAGAAAATAAAAATGTCAAGAAGAAAAGAATAGTATCAGGGTCTGGGTTTTAAAATAAAATAAAATGTTTGGGACATATACCCTTTAAGTTGCAGTGTGGCTTTTATTTGGGTTAAGTCAATGGTTTTGGGGGCAGGCATAGTGTGGGGGCATCTCCAGTCTATCCTGTATGCTGAATGGTTTCCAAATTAGGAAAGCTGGGTGACGGCAAACCCCCAATAGCTTTCTTCTTGACCGTTACCAAGGTAATAGTGGGTGTGGCTTTTTAAAGGGGGTTGGCATAATAGAAATGGGCGTGTAATCTAATGGGTTTAATGGGGCATATTAGGGTTTAGTGCCTAGGGCAGCACGACCTATAAATACAGCCCTGGTAACAGGTAGGGCTGTCTTTACAGCATTAAGGGTACTAGGGTCTGAAATGATTTATTTATATCAAATACAATCTGTTATATAAAGAAATACATAACAAGTTTAGTAGGAAAGCAGGGCTCAAGTCAGGTAGGTAGGCAGGGCTCCAGGTAGGTAGATCAGGCCCTTATCCTTAAAAGTTTCTTTTTCAGTTAGAATAGAGAAAAATAAAATAAAAGTCACCTCTCATAGCACAAAGCAGCCCACAGCCTACAAGACTAAGTGGTGGTTCTGGGAGCTGATGGCATCCTGAGGATGCGCAAACAGTTAAATAAGCAGCACCAGCCCAGGCATCTTCTCTGGATTCCCCGGGGCAACCTCTACCAAAAGACCTTTTTGGTTTTTGGGGGTCCTAACAATGCCAAGTGTTCCCATTGATAAGAAACCCTTGTGAAAAACTAATGAGATACAAAGCCCTTTTTTGGAAAGCCAGAAAATTGGGTAAAAATCTTTTAGAAACAGTTAAATTTCATTTCAAAAAAATAATTAGAGATAGAAGAACTTTCAAAAAAAGACAAAGAATGCTTACAAAGAAAGTCAGAGGATTGAGACGAACAGATTTGGAACACAAATCTGTGGGGTACATTTACTTGTGTGGTTGTGCTACAAATATGTTGGCAGAAAGTGGTGCATTTTTGGTGCAGTCACTTTATTATGTGCTACCCAAACCCAATATTGAACAAAGTAAACAAACAAATATGAACTGTCACTAGCATATACACAGTCGAGTCACATTATTATGACCACCTGTTAATGTCTAGAGAAACCACCTAGTGCAGCACAGACAGCAGAAGTAAGATATTGGTAGGTTGTCATATGTATCAGGAACTATGCTAACTACAATGCATGCCACAGCTGTTGGAGGGTTTGTGGTAAAGGATGCAACACCAATTTTTGAGTCACTTATTCACCTCTCTAATCTCCCGCTGCCTCTCTAGTGTGGCCCGTGGTACAGGTAGTATTTCTAAAAATACAACCTTAGAGGTCGTTGCCTGTAATCGTTTTTAAGGACACTCCACCTACCTTTAACTTTGTCATTGGTTTTAATGTGAACCATAACAGCTTGATTCTCACTGGCCTCACCCAGCAATCTGTCAACCCAATCCACGATATGTCGAACTCGGGCCCCAGGTAAACAACATACTGTTCAACGATCCAGATCTTTGTGACATATTGCCCTGTCTGTTCCCCTAATAATGGAGTCACCAACTACGATCACCTGTCTAGCCTGCTCTGCACTCCTATTCCCCACCTTACTGGAGCAGAAAGGGGAAGTGTCTGAATTGACATCCCCCTCATCTGCCAATCTTGCAAATTTTTTGAGGTGTGAGAGATCAGGACTAGCCTCCCTGACACTTTTCCCTTTACCCTTCTTTCTGACTGTTACCCAGCTAGCTGTCTTATGTCCCTGCACCTCCATACTGCCATCCTCCCCAGCATCTACCCCAGCGAGTGCTTGCTCAGTGAGCAGCAAACTCGCTTCCAAGTTGGCAATGGATCTCAATGTTGCAACTTGCTCACATCTTGCACATCAATATGAACCCTCGAACAACTGTTCAAGGATTGCATACATTGCACTGGATGGCATTGTTAATCATGGAACTCATGGGGATGTTACAAAAAGAGAGAAATAGACAGATCTAAATAGAAAAATCAGTACAATACTGTCCCCAAGTCCCTAAATCTTATGTCCCACACTTAAGCCAAAGACACACTTTAGCCAGAAAACACACTCGGACGCTCGGGCACTTGCTCTTTTACTTAGCTTTAAACCTTTTTTCCAATGCTGTTTTGCAATAATGCTGCAAATCCATCCTTCTAGATACCCTAAACCCAACCCTTGTTGTTATTAGTGCCCTGATAGGAACAGTCCCACAGGTTTAAACCTGTTAAATAACAAACAGTTTCTCTACTACTTAAAACATGAGTATATATTATCGCATTTCAAATGGCATCACTAATCTCATCAGCTTCTACTAATTTAATTAGCTTCTATGAGGAAGTTAGTTCTAGACAGGAGCAGGGTGAGACATTGGATGTCAAATATTTAGATTTTTTCTACAGCATTTGATACTGTGCCACATAAAAGGTTGGTAAGTAAAATGAGAATGCTTGGACTGGGGAAATGTGTGAAAGTTGGTAAGCAACTGTCTCAGTGATACAAAACAAAGGGTAGTAATTAATGGTACATACTACGACTGGATCCCTGCTACTAGTGGAGTACCACAGGGTTCAGTATTGGGCCCTATCCTCTTTAATATTTTCATTAATGATCTTACACATGGATTGCACAGTAGAATATCGATCTTTGCAGATGATACTAAACTCTGTAAACTAATCAACATGATAGAGAACAATGTTTTAATACTAAGGGATCTGGATAAGTTGGAGGCCTGGACTGAGAAATGGCAGATGAGGTTTAACACAGATAAATGCAAGGTTATGCACATGGGGAGGAAAAATCCATTACATGATTACATGTTAAATGGAAAAATGCTGGGTCAAAGTGACATGGAGAAGGACTTGGGAATCCTGGTGGACAGTAAACTTAATTGTAGCAGCCAGTGTCTGGCAGCAGCTGCCAAGGTAAATAGGATTATGGGGTGTATTAAAAGGGGCATAGATGTACAAGATGTGAACATTATTCTCCCATTATACAAGTCAATGGTTAGACCACACATGGAATATTGTGTACAGTTTTGGGTACCAGTGCACAGGAAAGACAATGTAGAGCTTGAACAGGTACAAAGGCGGGCAAAAATAATAATAAAAGGACTGGGTGGACTACAATACCCAGAAAGATGAGCAATATTAGGGTTATTTATTTTAGAGAAAAGACGGCTTCAGGGAGACATAGTAAATATGTATAAATATATCAAACGTCAATATAGAGATCTCTCTCAAGATTTATTTATACCCAAGATTGAATCCAGAACAAGGAGGAATCCTCTATGTCTTGAGGAAAGAAAGTTTCTAGATAAACCTAGGAAGGGATTCTTTACTGTTAGAGCAGTGAGACTGTGCAACGCGCCGCCATTTTCATGGTGAATTCAATAACAGAGTTCAAAAAGGGTCTGAATGCATTTCTGGATCATAATAATATAACAGGTTATAGTGACTAGGATTCGGGAGAAGGGTCATTGATCCAGTGATTTATTTTGATTGCAAGATTGGAATTGGGAAGGAATATTTTCCCTAAAATGTGGACAATTGGCTTCCACCTAATGGAGGTTTATGCCTTCCTCTTTATCAACACTTTAGCAAAATAGGTGGAACTGGATGTACATCTGTCTTTTTTTGGCCTTACAAGCTATGTAACTACTGTATATTTAACTAATAGCAGAAATCTTACATATATATTACATAGTTAAATAGTTTGTAAGGCTGAAAAAAGACAAGACGTCCATCCAGTTCAGCCTATTTTGCTAATGTATTGCTAAAGTGTTGATCCAGAGGAAAAAAAAAAAAAAACAATGAGGTAGAAGCAAATTGTCTTCATTTTAGGGAAAAAAGTCCTTCCTAACTCCAATCTGGCAATCGGAAAAATCCCTGGATCAATGACCCCTCTCCAGAATCCTAGACACTATAACTTGTTATATTATTACTAGAGATGGGCGAATTGATTCTAACGAAGTGGAATTCGTTTAGAATTTCAGGAAAACTTCGGTTCGGAACGAAGTCGAACTTTGGGGTACTTCGGGTGAACGAAGTGTGCTTTTGATTGATAAAATGGCTGCGTGCACATGGCGCTACATGGGGCAAAGCACTCTGGGAGGAAGAAGGGCATAGCCTGCATGACATGTGCAGAGATGAAGCCAATCAGAGACCGGCGGGATTCTGTGACGTCACCGCACTATATAAGACCGAGCGCGCCGCTGGGAGCTCATACCGCTCTCACTGTACTGATAGGGAAGGTGCGCTGCGGGTGTGATACGCTTTCTGAAGAACAGATTATTTTATACAGCGATTTGTGAGGGGTGTCTCAGCTTGTCTCAGAGACTGTTCTCTGAATGTTCTATTTCTGATTTTTTGGGGTATTGGACGAAATCCAGTGTGCGTCCACTGCAGCTGGCATATACATTCAATATCCAAGTGGATCTAAGCCAGTTCCTGTGTATTCATTAAAGAAACAGCGTTGTTTACAATCACAAATACCACTTCATTTTTTTGGCTGCTGAATCTATGTGCGCAATTTACATCAGGTGGGGGTTAAATCTAAGCTTTGTTTTGCAGGTGTGCTGACAAAAATAAACCGTCTTCTTCAACTGCAATATATAGAATTTTTTTTATGTAGCCTAATTCCACAGGCAAAGGCTAATTACCACTGTATCTCTTTGTTGTGTTGCGTAGAAACGACTCAATTGTAACACGCTACAAAGCTACTAGTTTTGTGCGGCTCAATCTTGGCGCAATTTACATCCAGTGGTTAATTAAGCGATGATTTGCTTGTGTGATGACAAAAATAAACGTCCTTTTTCAATGCCAAATATATATAATTTTTTTTGGTAGCCTAATCACAAGCAAAGGCTAATTACAACTGTAATTCTTGTTGTGAGGCGTCGAAAGCAACACGCAATTGTAACACGCTACTATTGTGCGGCTCAGATTCTTTGGCGCAATTTACATCCAGGGGTTATCTTAAAGCGTTGTATTTTGCTGGTGTGCTACAAAAAAAAACCGTCTTTTTCACGCCAAATATATGATATACTTTTTTGGGGGGGGGGTGGACTAATTCCACAGCAAAGGCTAATTACAACTGAATCTCTTTTTTTGTGTCGTAGAAAACACGCAATTAACACGCTACAAGTTTGTGCGGCTCAATTCTATTGCGCAATTTACATCCAGGGGTTAATTAAGCGTTGTTTTGCTGCAGTGCTGACAAAAATAAACCGTCTTATTCAACGCCAAATAAAATTATATTTGTTTTTGTAGCTAATTCACAAGCCAAAGGCTAATACATACTGTACCTCTTGTTGTGTGGCGGTAGAAAACCCGCAATTGTAACACGCTACAAAGCTACTAGTTGTGCGGCTCAATCTTTGGCACAATTTACATCCAGGGGTTAATAAGCGTTGTTTTAGCTGGTGTGCTGACAAAAAAAAACCGTCTTTTCAACGCCAAATATATATATATTTTTTGGTAGCCTAATTTCACAAGCAAAGGCCAATTACAACGTATCTCTGTGTGTGGCGTAGAAAACACGCATTGTAACACGCTACTAGTTTGTGCGGCCAATACTTTGGCGCAATTTACATCCAGGGGTTAATTAACCGTTTGTTTTGCTGGTTGCTGACAAAAATAAAACCGACTTTTTCAACGCCAAATATAAAAAAATTTTTTTAGTAGCCTAATTCACAAGCAAAAGGCTAATTTACAACTAGAATCTCTTGTTGTGTGGCGTAGAAACACGCAATTGTAACACTCTACAAAGCTACTAGTTTGTACGGCCTCAATCTTTGTCGCAATTTACTCCAGGGGTTAATTAAGCGTTGTTTTGCTGGGTGTGCTGACAAAATAAACCGTCTTTTCAACGCCAAATATATATAATTATTTTGGAAGCCTAATTCACAAGCAAAGGCTACAATAACAACAGTATCTCTTGTTGTGTGGCGTAGAAAACACGCATTGTAACACGCTACTATTTGTGCGGCTCAAATCTTTGCGCAATTTACATCCAGGTTCATATAAGCTTTGTTTTGCTGGTGTGGCTTGACAAAATAAATCGTGCTGTTTGGTTTCTAGGAGGTCCAAATATATATATATTTTTTTGGTATCCCCCCCCCCCGCCTAATCACAAGCAAAAGGCTAATTACAACTGTAATCTCTTGTTGTGTGGCGTAAAAACACGCAATTTGTAACACTCTACTAGTTAGTGCGGCTCAATTCTATGGGCGCAATTTAACATCCCGGGCTAATTAAGCGTTTTTTTGCCTGCTGTGCTGACAAAAATAAACCGTCTATTTTTCAACGCCAAATATATATATTTTTTTTTGGTAGCCTAATTCACAGCAAGGCTAATTATCAACTGTATCTCTTGTTGTGTGGACGTAGAAAACACGCAAATTGTAACACGGCTATAGTTTGTGCTCTCAATCTAATGCGCAATTTTACATCCAGAGGTTAATTAAGCGTTGTTTTTGCTGTGTGCTGACAAAAAATAAACGTCTTTTTCAACGCAAATATATATATATTTTTTTTGGTAGCCTATATTCACAAGCAAAGGCTAATTATCAACTGTATCTCTTGTTGTGGTGGCGTAGAAACCACGCAAGTTGTAACACGCAACAAGTTTTTTGCGGCTCTATTCTATGGCGCAATTTACATCCATGGTTAATTAAGCGTTGTTTCTGCTGTGCTGACAAAATAAACGTCTTTTTCTACGCCAAATAAATAAAATTTTTTTTGGTAGCCAAATTCACAGCAAAGGCTAAATACAACTGTATCTCCTTGTTGTGAGGCGTAGAACACACGCAATTGTAACACCTACTAGTCTTGTGCTGCTCAATTCTATGCGCAATTTAACATCAGGGGTTAATTAAGCGTTGTTTATGCGCAGTGCTGACAAAAATAAACCGTCTTTTTCAAACGCCAAATATATATAATTTTTTTTTGGTAGCCTAATTCACAAAGCAAGGCTAATTACAACTGTATCTCATGTTTGTGTGGCGTAGAAAACACTCAATTGTAACACGCATACAAAGCTACTAGTTTGTGCGGCTCAATTCCTTTGGCGCAATTTACATCCAGGGGTTACTTAAGCTTTGTTTTGGCTGGTGTTCTGACAAAAATAAACCGTCTTTTTCAACGCCAAATATATATAATTTTGTTTTGGTAGCCAATACACAAGCAAAGGCTAATTACAACTGTATCTTCTTTAGTTGTGTGGCGTAGAAAACACGCAATTTTAACACGCTACTAGTTTGTGCGGCTCAATTCTATTGCGCAATTTACATCCAGGGGTTAATTATCGTTGTTTGCTGCTGTGCTGACAAAAAATAAACCGTCATTTATACTCAACGACAAATATATATATTTTTTTTTGGTATGCCTAATTCACAAGCAAAGGCTAATTACAACGTGTCTGTACATTTTAGAACAAACAGTATGTCATACAGAGAGTGGCGGCTCTGGCAACTGCGAGTCAGTGGCACAAACATTACTGAAACGGGCCAGGTCGCAGCACAGCAAGGGGACTTCGCAGCAGGGTCACTCGGTGAGGCACACAACTGCCGGCTGTCATCTAGCGGCCGTGTGTGTTCAGCAACCCAAGGGTTCTTGATTGGTTTACTAGTCATCCTCTTCCTCCCAGATGATCATCTGACAACCCCAGCCAAGGAGTCGGTGGGAACCTCAGACAAACACTAGTTGGCATGGCCCGGGAGCGGTCATCGGCCCTCCCCTGTCCTCAGCCCTCCCTGTCCCATCCAGTTCCCGTCAGCCAGGATCTACTCATGTGGTCTGGGCTCAGCTGCCACTAATAGCGAGGATTGAACAATTTGTGAGGAGGCAGTCAGCAGCTTACGTGGCAGCGAAGAATTGGGGCCAATATCCCAAGCTTCTTATCAGTAGGCGGCAAGTATAGATGTTGAGAGTAGCATGGGAGGTCATGTGGTGAGATGGTCAGCCTCGGCTTACCAGTCCGGGTGGATGAGGACAGGGTAGTGACGAGGGTAACACATGATAATGATGATGTAGCCGGACCGCACTTGGGAGCCCAGGTGAAGCAAGGCTTCATCATCGTCAGGAGAAGAGGGCGTCAGCTTTGCGCGTCAGGCAGCGGCGCAGCCAGCAAGTGGTTTGTGTTGGCCGTGAGTCAGCAAGGGTAGCAGCAGTGTGAGGTCGGAGCCAGCGGCCACTGGGTAAAACTCTCCGCTTCGCAGGTACCAAGACAGTAGCGGCACAAGGGGCTCAGCGAGGCAGCGGCGCAGTAAGTCACCCTGTGCGGAGCGGTTGCGTAAAAATCAGCTACTCGGCGTGTGGCATTCTTTTTCTAAGACACCGAGGAGGCCGAATATGGTTAAATGTAGAATCTGTGGGCAGAAAGTGAAGCGTGGCCAGAAGCTAACGTTGGCACAACGGCCCTGCGTCAACACAATTCAGCGTCACCATCCGGAGGCCTGGGAGAAACGTGGCTCAGATGTGGTGGCGTCCCTTCCTGCCGCTGCAGCGCAGCAGCGGCCAGTTGGCACGCATGCCATTTCAGCCAGTCAAGGCTCGGAACATAAGGATGGCAGATTGCGGGTAGGGGCTGGTTGTGGGTGGAGGGTAGGGGTGGGGGGGGGGGTATGAAAGAGGAAAGGGAATGTGGAGAAATGAGGAGGGGGGGGGGGGGGGGGGGGGCTCGATACTCATGGCGCCAGCAGTCGTTCAGGAGGGAGATTGTAAAGAGACAACAGTATGCGTCCAACCATCCAAGTTCATCAGCTGACCGTTCTCCTGTCCAAGTTGATGGTACTGCAGTCCCTCCCTTTCCAAAATTGTTGACACTGCACCATTCAGAGAACTAATGGCGTTCCGAGCCAGTAGATGGAGATTTCCAAGCCGAAAAATCTTTTCCAGAAAGGCCGTACCACGACTTCATAAATATAAGACCAGAAAGAGGGTCAACCTTGAGCTATCGGTTTTTATCCCAGGTACACGGCAGCGCGGACGTCTGGAGCTGAAACTACTGTCAGGGCCAGTACCATGTCCTTACTGCCCACTGGGTGAATTGTGCTTCCTGCCCAGGCACACCCAACAACTTTGGGGGGACAGTAGACCCGCTTTCTCCTCCACGTTGTCAAACTGCTGCTCCTGCGCCCAATGTCCGACTCCTCCTCCTCCACAATCTCAGCTCCACAAAGTACGCTCCATCATACACGATAGTGTAGGGCCCCCGGGTAGTCACGCAGTTCTACACCTATCTTGCCTCGTGCGAACGAAAGCACCACCGGGGCGAACTGCTCCGCGTCATGCAGCAAGAAATCGTGTGTGGCTTCTCCGCGCCAACTGCAAATCGGAACCATGGAGACGTGACAATGGAGGACAGTAGTCCTCTACTGCACCGAGCGAGGTGATGGTCCATCGGCCCTGCATGGCGCACGTATCAATCTGTTGTAAAAAGGTTCCTGATTCTTCCACCGATCTTTCAGAACATTCTGAAAATGGCCAGAAACTGTGCATGCACTTATCCATTCGTACAAACCAGGAAACCCCTCCTCGAGTTGCAGCGGCCGAAACGGCCTTCCCCCAACACGCACTGATATGCTATGTTGCACCCGCTGGAATTCCAGCCTGCACATGTTGGACCGACTGATATGAACAGAGAAAGGCCATTAACGGATTTATTGATGATCCAGGCAGACAGAAGTACTCCCTGTGTAACTATGATTCAGCAGTGGCAGCTCATGCGTGACACCATCCGTTTTGTTGAGGCCAGTTCGAGGAGGCCACGTTATTTGTCAGTCGCCAGACTACGTGATGTATAACGCATTCCCACTGCATCATGTCCTGGAACAGATTTGCTGAAAAATACTGTCCGTGGCATGGGACAGGATTATGTGCGACTACATCTCGTGGCACATGAGTCCGTGGGGGACTGAAATGGGAGGAGGAGGAGGAGGAGGAGACATTGGATCAGACCATTGTCTGGTGAAAATGAGTGGATTTTCTACCCAGGTGACAATGAGAGGAGGAGCAGGAGCAGCTGGAGGAGGTGGATGGAGATGAGGAAGACGAGGCAGATATACTCCCAACACCGAGGCAGTATACAGTGGAAATGGAGGCAGGGAGCCCCTCTGAGTCACTAGAGCAGCAAATGTCCCCGCAGCATGCCTTATTTGCCGTGGCTAGTGACAGCCGAAGTAGTCAGCATCCGGCAGAGGGATGACTTCGGGCTCTCCACCCTATCTGGACACCTCGCTACCGGTCCAAAAAGGGAGCCTTTTCCAGCTTATGAGAGGAAGACAAACTCAAATACTATAGGGAAATCCTCCGTAATCAGTTGGCCAAGCTCCTATGTGCGGCATCGTCCCTCCTCTGACAGGTCAGACCGTGGGTTCCCAGCGCTCACGTACTCCTCGCCGCGCACTGCTGGGGAATGTGGGGGGTAGGAGCAGTAACCAGCTTCCAACATGCAGTAACCTAAGTCTGGAGTCACTAATGAGGCAGCTTCCTTCACCCGCCTAGTGAGGAGGGGCAGTCACCACAGCAGCAGCAGGACAAGGAGCCTTCCCTGAACCAACGGTTGTGCCTACTTGGACAGCACTCTGTCACCCAGTTAGAAGATCTCGCTGGACTCTCTGGGCAGCCAAACTGGATGTGAGGCGCGCAACTGGCCATTATGTGGCATCAGAGCGGGTGGTTCAGTGCGGCGGGGGCCATCGTACCCCAAGTAGAACCCGCATGTCCACGGGAAATGTTGAACGACTGACCTTTGTCAAGATGAAATCAGGCGTGGATCGTGGGCCAGGCTTTCCACACACCAACGCCTAGGCGTCAGTTCTGGGTTCAAAACTACCTGCCTCAGCACTATTCTGATGCCCTGCCACCCGCCCTGATGCAACACATCTGCAGGTAGTATTCTCACTGCCTACCACCGACTTTACCAGGGACTGGTATTGGTCCACCCACTCAACACTCTGTCATTGTGCCACTCTATGTGCTCAGCTGCTCAGCTGTTGCTGTTCCGTGACATCCACACTGTGTCATTGTGCGCACTCTCGGCCTGGTACTGTATTGCCACTGCTTCAGAATGTCATTGTTGCACGTCTCTGACATCAGAGGGGGGTGGGGACGTCGGGGGTGGGGGGGCAGTAATCCGGCCCGGGCCGCCTGTCAGGGGGGACAAGGGCAATGTAAAGATGGATGGAGGAACAGGCCCGCCGTGACCTCCGCTCTCAGTCCCATTGTGCCGCTCTGTGGCATAATACTATTTTGCCACCTGCAGAATGTCATTGTGCAACTCTCTGACCTCATGCTGCTGCTGTGACTCCTGACGTGCCCTCCACACGGTGTCAATTGTCCTCTCTATGACAGACCTCATGCTGGCTGCCGCCGTGACCTCCACACTGTGTTGATTGTGCCACTCATGGCCTAATACTGTCATTCGCCGCCTCCATAATGTCATTGTGCCACTGTCCTGAATCCATCATTACAGGCTGCCGGCCATGAACATCCACACTGTGTGATTGTGCCACTTCTGTGGCCTAATACTGTCTTGCCGCCTCATTATGTCATTGTGCCACTGTCTACTCATACTGCTGCCTCCGAGACCTCCACACTGTTTGATTGTGCACTCTGTGGCCTAATACTGTCTTGCGCCTCCATAATGTCTTTGTGCCACTGTCTGACCTCATACTGTCTGCCGGCCGTGACCACCACACTGTGTGATTGTCCACTCTGTGCCTAATACAGTCCTTGCCGCCCCAATAATACATTGTGCCACTGTCTGACCTCATACTGCTGCTGCCCAGACTCCACTACGGTATCCAATGTGCCACTC
This sequence comes from Phyllomedusa bahiana, assembly GCA_025379985.1. Lineage (NCBI taxonomy): Eukaryota > Metazoa > Chordata > Amphibia > Anura > Hylidae > Phyllomedusa > Phyllomedusa bahiana. The sequence continues at coordinate 30,888 of JAODAL010032414.1, forward strand.
TGTCCTAATACTGTTTGCCGCCTCCATAATGTTCATTGGCCACTGCCTGACCTCATACTATCTGCCGCCGAGACCACCACACTGTGTGATTGTGCCACACAGTGGCCTAATACTGTCATGCCGACTCCATAATGTCATTGTGCCACTGTCTGACCTCATACTGCTGCTGCCGAGACCTCCATACGGTTCATTGTATGCCACTCGTGTGGCCTAATACTGTTTTGCGCCTCCATAATGTCATTGTGCCGGGGGGGGATCTGGGGGGGGGGCCTTGAACCTCGGGATCTGCTGCCAGCGTGACCACCACACTGGAGTGATTGTGCCACACTGTGGCCTCAATACTGTCTTGCGCCTCCATAAAGTCATTGTGCCCACAGTCTGACTTCATACTGCTGCCGCTTGACCATCCACACTGTTGAATGTGCCACTCTGTGCCCCTAATACTGACTATGCCGCCTCCATAATGTCAATTGTGCCACAGTCTGACCTCAACAGCTGCTGCCAGTGACCTCCACACGGTATCATTGTGCCACTCTGTGGCTAATCCTGTTTTGCCGCTCCATAATGTTCATTTTTCCACTGCCTGGACCTCATACTACTGCCGCCGTGAACCACCACACTGTGTGTTGATTGAGCCACTCAGTGGCCTAATACTGTCTGCCGCTCCATAATGTCCATTGTGCCACTGTCGACCTCATACTGCTGCCGCCTACCTCCACACTGTTGTGATTTGTCCACTCTGTGGCCTAAACTGTCTTGCCTGCCTCAAAAATTGTCATTTGTGCCACAGCTAGAACTCATACCAGCTGCTGCCGTCCTCCCACACGGTACATTGAGCCACTCTGTGGCCTCTAAACTGTTTTGGCCTGCCTCCATAGTACATGTGCCACTGCCTGCCTCATACTGCTGCCGCCGTGCCCTCCACACAGGTGTATAGTGCCACCACAGTTGTCTTAATAACCTGTTTTTCTCGCCTCCATAATGTCATTTGTGCCACTGCTGACTCATCGCTGCCGCCGATGTACCACCACACTGTGTGATTGGTGGCCCTCTGTGGCCTAATACTGTTTTGCCCACCTCCAGAATGCCATTGTGCCACTTGTCTGACTCCATATAACTGCGCCGCCGGTGACCTCCACACTGTGTGATTGTGCCACGACAGTGCCCCTAATACTGTTTATCCGCCTCCATAAATGACATTGTGCCACTGTCTGACCTCATACTGCTGCCGCCGTGACCTCCACACTGTACATTGTGCCACTCTTGCCTAATATGTTTTGCCGCCTCCATAATGCTCATATGTGCCAACTGCCTGACTCTCAAATCTGCTGCGCCGTGACCTCCACACTGTGTTATTTGAGCCACTCTGTGGCCTAAGAACTGTGTTTGCCACCGGTCCAGAAATGCCATTTGTGCCACTGGTCTGACCTCATACTGCGCGCCGTGCCGTGCCACACTGTGTGATTGTGCACCCCGTGGCCTACTACTGTATTGCCGCCTCCAGGCATTGTCTATTGTGCCACTGCCTGACCACATGCTGCTGCTGCCCATGACCTCCACACTGTGTGATTGTGTGCCACTCTGTGGTCCCCTTATACTGTTTTAGCCGCCTCCAGAGATGTCATTGTGCCACAGCCTGACCTCAGGCTGGCGTGGCTGCCGCCGTCACCTTCCACACTCTATCACTAATGTTGCCACCGAGCTCTCAGCTTGTTTTTTTTCCAGCTTTCGCTAGCATGACTTTATCAGGCTACATTTCCCGCTTGAGGGGGGTTTTGGGTGTGTGGTCATTTGCCTCTTAAGTGCCCAGGGAATTTTATAGTCGAAGCGATTCTAAGAGCGTGGGCAGTTCATGTGCGTGTCAAACTAAAACACAACATTGTATGAAGACCAACACGCAGCTCCACTCAATATTTAAGCAAGGCACAACGTTCTACAGCACCCTGCAGTCTCTGCAGCCTGGAAAATAGCTGTTTTTTAACGTGATTCGTGCCGAAGTAAAACGGTCCGAAACGAATTATGTCAGAAAATTCTGCGAATTTTGTACCCGAACGAATTTTTGAGAAATTCGGCATCACAATTATTACACTCCGAAATTGCATCTAAACCCTTATTTGAACTCTGATAATGAATTCACCCTGGAAAATGTCCTTCAGGCGGCGAGTTGTCACGTCTACTTGCCTCTCACAAGTTAAGAATCCCTTTGTCTATGTTCTCTTGGGAGAAACTTTCGCGTTCCGCAAGACATAGAGGATGCCCCCTTGTTCTAGAGATACAGTCTAGGGTATAAATAATCTTTATAGAGATCTCTATATTGACCTTTGATGTATTTAAATATATTTATCATGTGGGCCCCCCCCCCCCGAAGCCATCTTTTCTCTAAACTTAATAACCCTAATTTTGCTAATCTTTATGGGTTTGCAGTCCACCCAGTCCTTTTATTATTTTTTTTGCCCGCTTTTGTACCTGTTCAAGCTCTACAATGTCTTTCCTGTGCACTGGTGCCCATGACGGTACACAATATTCCATATGTGGTCTAACCAGTGATTTATATAATGGGAGAATAATGTTCTCATCATGTGCATCTATGCCCGTTTTAATATACCTCATGATCCTGTTTGCCTTGGCAGCTGCTGCCTGACACTGGCTGCAACAATTAAGTTTACTGTCCACCAAGATTCCCAAGTCCTTCTCCATGTCACTTTTACCCAGTGTTTTTCCATTTAACATGTAGTCATGTAATGGATTTTTCCTCCCCTTGTGCATATCCTTGCGTTTGTCTGTCTTATACCTGATCTGCCACTTCTCTGCCCCGGCCTCCAATCTTATCCAGATCCCTTTGTAATAACACATTATCCTCTATTGTGTTGATTACTTTATAGAGCTTAGTATCATCTGCAAAGATCGATATTCTACTGTGCAATCCATGTGTAAGAACGTTAATGAAAATGTTGAAGAGGATAGGGCGCAATACTAAGCCCTGTGGTACCCCACTAGTAACAGGGATCCAGTCTGAGTATGCACCGTTAATTATCACCCTTTGTTTTCTATCTCTGAGCCAGTTGCTTACCCACTTGCACACATTTTCCCCTAGTCCAAGCATTCTCATTTTACTTACCAACCTATTATGTGGAACAGTATCAAATGCTTTAGCAAAATCTAGATATATGACATCTAGTTCCTAACCCCGATCCAGTCTAGAACTAACTTCTTCATAGAAGCTGGTGAGAATAGTTTGAGAGGACCGATCCTTCATAAACCCTTGCTGGAACGGCGTTATACATTTATTTTCAGTGAGATAATCCAGGATAGCATCTCTAAGAAAACCTTCAAACATTTTACCATTAACAGAGGTTACGCTTACCGGCCTATAGTTTCCAGGATCACTTTTTGACCCCTTTTTGAATATTGGCAACCCATTTGCTATGCACCAGTCCTTTGGAACATACCCCCTTATTAGACAGTCCATAAATATTAAGAATAGGGGCTTATCTATGACATCAATTAACTCCCTTAGGACACGGGGGTGTATACCATCAGGACCTGGGAATTTGTATATTTTAAGCTTCCTAAGGCGGAGCTGCACTTCTTCCTGGGTTAGACAAGCAACACTTAAGTTGGAGTTTACCTCCTTCCTTTGCTCATCAACAGGAAGGTCATCCTCCTCGGTAAATACAGTGGAGAAAAAATTGTTTAGCAGGCTTGCTTATTTCTCATCGCCCCCTACAAACTCTCCCTCAATACTTTTCAAGGGGGCCAAAATTTTCTGTTTTATTCTTTTTACTATTTATATAGTTAAAAAATATTTTGATGTTACTTTTACTTTCTATAGCAATACATCTTTCCGTCTCCAGTTTTGCTGCCTTTATAATTTTTTTACATATTTTATTTTTTTCCTTATAGTTTTTCAGTGCCTCTTCACTACCCTCCTGTTTTAGTAGATGAAACGCTTTCTTTTTGTTATTTATTGCCTCCTGTACGTATCTGTTGATCCACATTGGGTTCTTCCTGTTTCTAATTATTTTATTACCATAAGGTATGTACCTCTCACAGTGGGTGCCTAAGATGTTTTTAAAAATATCCCATTTTATATTTGTTCTGCCATTTTTAAATACCTTGTCCCAGTCAATACAGTTTAGGGCCTCCCTAACAGAAAAAAATTTAGCCTTCCAAAAATTTTCATTTTTTGGGGCTCCCTGACAAAAAACTCTTTTAAAGGGATAAAGGGAAAAATGTAATATAATATGATGCCCTCAACCTGAACTTTTTACTCTGTCACGTCTATAGAGTGTTGGCGATTTTTATCGACAAAGTTGAAACGGCAAGGTTTTTTATGGTGATCGAAATTTTCAGACATCGAAAATTTTAAGGTTAAAATCGTGCATATCATAAGATCGCGCCTTTTTCGGCGCTTCCTGAATTTTTTGGCGCCAGAAAATGAATTACAGAAAAGAGGTGGAAGTGGTGACGTCATGACCGGGATGTTATGGTTGCGATTGGCGGGAAAAATCACATGCCCTCGTTTTCATAGAACAGCTTTTTCCTGTTTCAGCCTCAGTGCTCTCAGCGTCCCATGGGGAAAAACCTTTGCCTCTCCCCTGTGGCCAAACAGCCAGCGAAATTTGTCTTTTTTCTGCCCAAGAAACCTCTACTATTAGCTTGATCCTTCCCAAAATTTAGTTAATTAGAGTTTTAAACTTTTTATGTATTTACTAAGAATTTTAAAGCAGCTCTACCCTGAAATTCACGCGGGGAGCGGGGGGGTGGGGGCACGGCAAACAGACAACTCTATCTATAAAGAACACGGGATAAAGTTCCCAAAGACTTAGTGAGACATTGATGGAATATCTTATTTTTAACGTTTGCTATTTAAAAATTTTTTGGATATTGGGCAGCCGAACTTATATTGGATACAAATATTTCTATAGCTGCAGGTCCTTGTTTGGGGGCAAAACTCCACTTTTTTTTCAGTATCATTTCAGGGTGGGCATTATAATTTTTCCTATTCCACCTTGGTTGATTACCACCTTTCAGTTTTAAAATTTCAATCAGCAATCTTGTAATCAGCACGGTTTTTTTTGACTTTTTTTTCGCACCCACACTGTTCATTGACCAGCATCTACGTAAATCTTAAAACACAATTTTATATTCACCACAGGGAATTGAAAGGTGCAAAAAAAAACCCTTTATTAATCAAAAAAAATAACAGTTATGTTTTTTTTGTTTTTCGCACCCAGCCTGTTTATTGACCAGCCTTTCTAAAACTTAAACAGCAATTCTATATTTTACCACAGGGAAAAATTTAAAGGTGCAAAAAATACCGTTTTTTATACCCAAAAAATAACAGATACGGTTTTTTGGGCTTTTTTCCCATCCAGATTTGTTATAACCCTTGCGTTTTAAATTAATCCAGCAATTTTTTTTTTGATTGGGGATTTGAAATACTGTGATTTGCCGCTTTTAATAAAGACTTCCAAAAAAATTTCCCTACCTCTCAAAAATTTTTTTTCCCGAACATGGAGCGAAATCAGGGGGTTTAAACGGGAAAGAGGGGGTAGCACATGAGGAGGAACGAGAGAAGGGCTCCTCCATGCTGGGGACAACACCATTCCACGGGTCGTCAGTTGCAGGATGTCGGCCCGTCACCTGGTCAGGGGCCCGTGAACTAAGTAACAACATCGTCCCAATCTTCCTTTAGTGGGGTTTAAGCAACCTTCACTAGCAGTCTTTCCTCCTGTCCTCCCAGTCACGGGCCCCAAATGTCGTCTCACGTCACACACTGTCCAACATGAACAGCCCAAATGTCAATCGTGTACCCCCACTGGGATAATCCATTTTCTGAAGACCCTTTGTGACAAAAAGCGGTTGGGGTCAAAAAATTTTTAAAAACAAAGGAAAAAGGATGATTTTTTTGCTCGACGCCCCTTTGGAACGGGGGGGGGGAAGGGGTAAAGGGGAAAAAGGGGGGGGGGGGGAAGGGGGGGGGGTTCGGAGGGGGTCGGGGCGCCAAAAAAACCCCGTTGTGGATTTGGAAAGCATTTCGGACCACCGGGCTTTTGGGTTTTTTTGGGAGTTAAATTAAAAAGGGGGAAAAAATGGGGTAGTGTCAATACGGGTCCCCCAAAAAAAGGGAGGGGGGCGGCCCGCAAAAGGGTCCGCTAAAATTGATTCCGCCACCACGGTCCGAAAACCCCCGCTCCTCGTTTTGGGCCGGGGGGGGTAAAAAGGGGGGTAAGGGCCCCAAGCCGGGTTCGGGGGAAGGGCTTGGGGGATATTAAGAGGTATAGGGGGGGGGGGGAAAGGATAAAGGTAGGAAGGTTTAAGAATTTTAAGGGGGGGGGTTAAAAAAAATTTTTGGTTGGAATTTTGGAGGGGATTGTTTTTTTTGGTTGGAAGGGAAAAATTTTGGGAAAAAGGGAGAAAAATTAAAATGTAATTTGTTTGTTTTGAAAAAAGGTTTAAGTGTTTGGAGAGTTAGGGGAGGGGGGGGGGGGGAATAAAAAAAATTGGTTGTTAAAGGTAAAAATTTTAAAAAAAAAATAATTTAAAACCCCTTCCCCCCCTTTTTTTAAAACCCCTTCACGCCGTACAGGGGCCAAATCTAGCAGCCACCTTCTGTCTTCCGGTTTTGGGAGCAGAAAAAACATTTTAAACCCCAAAACCCCACCCCAACCCAAAAAACCCTTTGAATTGTGGGCATTGCCGGGTTTTTTGGCCCTTTGGAAAATTGTTGCCTTTCCGCCCTGGTGGGCATAAGGGGTTTTCCGCCACTCAGGGCCCTCGCTTCCCCCCAAAAACAAATCCGAGAAAGGTTTTTCCCTATGCCAGAAAACCCCGTCCCTGCCCGGGCCAAAGCCCGTGTAAACAAAAAAATTTTCAAGCGCGTTGTCTGCATCTGGGGGCCCGGGAAAAAGGTCCATCTCACCCCGACACGGGACTATTAACCCCGGGCCAAGGCCGCTATACCCTCTGTGAAAGCTCACGGGGTTTGGCTGGGGGGAAATGTCTCGGGGGTTTTGGGGTTGGCTCTCAGGCTCGGCCCCACGCCCCCTTCAAAACCGGGGGAAATGGTGGGGGCTTTTTCCCCCCCCCAAGGGCCCTTTGGTGGCAAAAACTTGCCCAGAGAAACCGGGGCCGGGGAAAAATTTAACCCCTTTCTTGGAGACCTTTCCCCCCAAAAGGGTTTCGGGAGCTGGGGACGGCCCCAAGCAACGAGACCGAGCGCGGGCTGGGTACAAAACCTTTCCAAAGGAAAGGGTGGGGGTGCGATAAGGGGCCCAAAATCACTGGCCCCCCTTTAAGATCGGTAGGCTGGAGCACATCCCTTCCCGGGCACATGCAGGGAACCTTGTCGCCAAAAATTTCTAAAAAAAGCAACCGGGGGGTCGGGACCCCTTTCTGAAAAAGGGCTCGGGGTTTCCTGATTTTCCCCACTTCCCCCCTTTCCCCCACCCTGCTTCCTCCCCCTGGCTGCTTCCGGCGTCAGTTTCGCCCCCCCGTAAACCCGGGTTAAATTTTTTGACGGGGCAACACGCGGGAATTTCCCCACCCCCTTTTTCTCCAGGTTTGGGTGGCAGCACCCGCAATGCCTTTAAACCAAACGAAGTGACACAGGGCCCGACAACCCGGTGGTACGGACCTCGGGATTGAACCACTGAGAGGGGGGGCGGGTGAAAAGCTCTGCAAACCCTTGGGCCAGTTTTGAAAACCCCAAAATGGTCAGTCCCGGAAATCCCCCTTGTCACATAAAGCATTGGGGTGATTTTATTTCCCTTTTTGTGATCTTTTGGCCCACCTAAACAACATTTTCCCGCCAGCAGGGAGTGGGAGCCCGGACACAGATGCGAACACGTACCCTTTTCTCCCCGCCCAAATCCACAAGGCCCGCCCTTTTCAAAATTTTCATCCCCCCTTAAATTAGGCAGTGGTTGGGGGGTCCAGAGCTAGTGCAAGGTGGCGCACAGTTTCTCGGGGGTTGCATCTCTCAGGCAAGTCGGGGCTGGGGTTGAAGCTTTCCCCAAAAGGCGGGCGGAGGGGGAAGGGAGGGGGAGTTTTAAAAACCCACCGAGTTACCGACGTCCCTCCCTTTGGGAAAAGGGGTTTTGGGCAAATTTGAGGCGGGGGAAAGGAAAAATAGAAGATCATTTTGCTAGTCCCCCCTCGACCCAAGGCTTGGGAAATAAAAGGGCCCATCTCTCACATGGTGCTTGGTTTCTCCACCCCCCTCCATATGATCCTCGCTTTAAAGGCCCCATAAAAATGAACAACATTTTACGGGGGGGCCACCCTCCTGGATCCCCGGAACAAAACAAAAATCACACTTTCCTTCCCCCCCAAACCCAAATAGAGAGTAAAATCCGGGGGAAATGGGGGGGGGGGGGGGGAACCTTGCTTTTTTGATCAACGGAGACTTTCTTTTTGCGTCTGCTTTCACTTCCCCAAATTTCACGGTGGAACAACATAAAGCGACGTGCCCACAGTAGGGGCCCAAAGAGGCGTAGCGGCAGCAGCAGGCAAGGGGGCAGAAGCCAAAAGGGTGCCCTTTTGGAAATTTCTTTGTTTCCCAAACCCTCCCCAACCATGCAATGCAGGGCACACATCCAACACACAGAGATAAAGTTTAAAGGGACAGGGTGCCCCGAAAATTTTGCGCCCCAACACCGATGTTTTTGCATGTGTTCCGGACCCAATAGACTTCGGGATATCCAAAAGGGACAAAAGGCCCGAGCGGCTCTCACGCCAAAGGGGTGTTGCCCTGCCCAGCAGCCAGCGTCAAAACGGGCGGGGGGGATTTTCGGGGGACGGGGGGGAAAGGAGGTATTAAAAAAGATCCCCCCTTTTTTTTTTGGGGGGGGGGGAAAATTGGGAGTTTTGACTTTTTAAGGGGGGTTTTAGGGATTTGGGGGGGGGGGTTGGGTGGGGGGGGGGGGGGAAAATTTTGGGGGGTAACCGATTTTTTTTCTGGTCTACTTCACTTTTCCTTTTCCCAAACAGAAATGGTCCTCTTAAAAAACTTTTTTTTAAAATAAACCCTTTTCCTTACTGCAATTTTTTTTTCTCTTTTCCCAACATTTTTTTTTCGGGTTTTTTCTGTGAGGAAAACTGTAAAAAAAAGGGAAAGGGTTTTCATGACAACACCGAAATTCCTTTTACCCCACTTTATCTTAAGAATTTTTCCGCATTGTAAATTTTTTTTTGAGGTCATTTTGTTTGGGGAATACAGCAAAAATTTCATGGTCCTTTGGAACAGAAATTGACTTCTAAGTGGCATTTTTTTCCCCTCACAATTTTTAAATAGGGCTGGGGAAATCATATTTAAAATTTTTTTTGGGTCATGTAGCGGTAATCAGCAAAAATCAGGTCCTTTGTAACAGAAATGGGGCTTCTAAGTGGTATTTCTCCCTCACAATTTTTTAAACAGGGGGCTGAGAAGTCATTTTTAAAATTTTTTTGGGTCATCCCCGCTTTGAAAGGGCGGGCAATACTACAAAGGGCCTATTATAAAAAAAAAGTTTTTTTTTTAAAAGACCTTTGTTTTTTTCACAATTGACCAAAGTGGCTCAAGGGTCATGCCTTTTAATTTTTTTGGGGGATTTTTCGTACATGCCCTATACTACAGCCTATTCTAAAAAAAAGTTTTTTTTCAACAGACATTTTTTTTTTTCACAAATTTTCCAAAAAGTGGCTCAAGGGTGAAAAGGGGCTTTTCAGAAACAGGAATAGGAAGGGGGAAAACTGTTTTTTGGACACATATTTCAAAATGACCCTTTTTTTTGCAAGATCTTTAACATTTGCTATTTAATCCCCCGTATTGAAAGCAAACCCCTTTTAAAACAATGAAAAAAAGAGAAACAAAGACTGGTGGGATTTCCCCCTTCCCATTTTTAAAAAATTTTTTTCTAGAAAATTTAAAATACAAAAAAAATTTTCCAAATTTCAAAAAAACTGTTAAAAAAATTTTCCCCTGAATTGTTTCAAGGGGGGTACAAAAAAAAAAATTTAAACCCAAAGTAGGGTTTTTCAAGGACCCTGGATAAGGACACGGACAGAGAACAAAGTAAGAGACCATTTCCTCCACAAAGTTGAGTAAAATGAGAAAAAGAATGCAAGAAAAAAGGGGGACCTGGGTGTAACAGGGGCTTTAACCACCAAGGGAACTCAATTGGTCCACAACCCCCTACGGGGGGGCAAGCCTACCCCAGGTATTGACCCGTGTAAAAAAGGGAAAGGGGGAGTTCTCACACTTCCCCTTCCCCCCAACCGCTTCACACACAGTTTTTTGTTGCTGCGTCATCAGGGCATTTTTAAAACCCGCTGTTAATAGATGAAAGGACGCCAGCCCTGGGGTTTTACCGCACCCACTGTTTAAATTTCCCGGCCCCCGGGTCATTTCGTGGCCCCGGACAGGGAAAAGTCAAAAACCAGTTCAACTAAAAAGGTGGTTAAAAATTCCCTTTTTTCGGGAATTTTTAAAAGTGGGGTTCCAAAATTATTGGGGGGTCATGCTTGGCCCCGGACAGGGATAGTCAATGTTTCCAATTTTAACAAAAAAGGTGGTTTTAAAACCCTTTTTCCGGGGACTTTTTAAATGGGGGGTCATGCAGGTTTTTGGGGGTCATGCGTGGGCCCCGGGCAGGTAACTCAAAGTCCCCAAGGGAAAATAAAATGGTGGTTGAAAGACCCTTTTTCCGGGGACTTTTTAAAATTTTGGGGGCAGCAGGTTTGGCTCATTTCTGTTGGCCCCGGACAGGTAAAGCAATGTCCCGGTTTCAACTAAAAATTTGGGTTTAAAGACCCTTTTTCCGCACTTTTTTAAAAGTTTGGGGGCAGCAGGTTTGGGGCCATCCCGTGGCCCAGGACAGGTATAACCCCTGTCCAGTTTTAAAATAAAATGGTGGTTTTAAAGACCTTTTTTCCGGCAAAATTTTTAAATGTGGGGGGGAAGCAGGTTTTTGGGGGTCATCGTGGCCCGGACAGGTATAGTCCAAAAGTCCATGAAACCCAAAATGGTGGTTGAAAGACCCCCTTTTTTTCCCGGGCCTTTTTTTAAAAAAGTGGGTGTCTTGCAGGTTTGGGCTCATTTGTGGCCCCCGGACAGGGATAGTCAATGTCCCATTTAAAATAAAATGGGGGTTGAAAGACCCTTTTTTTGGCCCCTTTTTAAATGTGGGGGGCATGCAGGTTTGGGGCTCATGCCCGTGGGCCCCAAAACAGGAAAAGTCAATGTCCGTTCAACTAAAAAGGTGGGTTTAAAGACTCCTTTTTCCGGCACTTTTTAAATGTGGGGGGCATGCAAAGGGTTTGGGGGTCATCTGTGGGCCCAGGAAAAGGGAAAAATCCCAAGTCCAGGGACACTAAAATGGGGTTGAAAAAACTCCCTTTTTGCGGGACTTTTTTTAAAAGTGGGGTCATGGGAGGTTTGGGGGTCCCTGCTGTTTCCCCGGACAGGGGTTTTTCAAAGTCCAGTTTAAGTAACATGATGGGTTCAAATCATACTGCCCCTTTTGGGACTATTTTAATTTTGTGGGTGAAGCAGGTTTTAAGGGGCAGGCTGTGGTACAAGACAGGGGGTAGTAAAGGTCTGTGACTTTTTTTTTTGTGACTTTTATAACCAAAATGGGGTTTTTCTAAGAAGTAGCAAGTATCCATTTTTACTGTTGTTGGGTGTTAATTTCAGCTTCTCCAGCCCTTTTTGTGTGTAAAAATGAAGGTTTTTGTTGCTCTCCCCTAGACCTTTTTAAAAGGTCATCGCGCATATTTGATGCTTTATATCAAAAACCTTATCGAAAAAGCGGCCGGGCCCATCGAAAAATCATCGAACTCGATGCCAACGCAATCGCTCAACACATCTATTAGTCAATATTAAGTCTAAAGGGCCTTTTCCTTCTAGTTTGGGTTTCCCCAAACCCTTTGGCAAAGGTAATTATCATTTGTTTTTTTGACAAAAACCTGTTCCCTTTATGAAGCTACAGGTTTTAGTTTCCCCCCTCGATGTCTGGATAGTTTTAAAATTTACCCATAAAAACAACCTCAATTTTGGGTTAGCCGCCCCCAACTAATTTCCCCCGGGGTACACTTCCTTGGGGTTTTGTATATTTGGGGGCCTATAGCAACCCCTATTAGTTTTATATTGTTATTGTTTCCCCCATTTATATTTACCCCCTAAAATTCCCCCAAAGTTTTATTTTTCCTTTACCTAAATCTTCCCCCAGTCCCGGACTTCCCGACAGGATTTTACATGAGATATAAAAACCCCCCCCCCCTTCCGGTTTTCATCTCTTTTAAATAGAAATGTAACCCGTAAATTTTAAACCCACCAGTCGTTTGCCCTCAACCAGCCATGTCCCCAGTTTTCCCCACTATGGCATATTTTTCTTCCCGCAATTAATTTAAATTTTATTTTTATGACTTTTTTGGCAGACTTTCCCGGCAAAGGCCCCGCAAAGCAATTTTTAGATTGTTTTCCCTTTTTATTTTCCTTTTCTCCCTATTCTTTTTAACTATTGCTACACCCCCTCCCTCCACTCCACCCCCTGTTTTACTTCTAATTCCCAGCTCTCTATCTTCACTATCTTGCACGATATATTTATAGTTACCTTCCCCGCCAGTCCCTAGTTTAAATATTCCTCCAACTTCCTGGCCATTCTGTCCCCCAATACAGCTGCTCCCTCCCCATTTAGGTGCAGCCTATCCCTAGCATAGAGTCTGTAGCCAAGACAGAAGTCAACCCAGTTCTCCAAAAACCCAAATCCCTCTTTCCTACACCAATTTCTGAGCCACTTATTCACCTCTCTTACCTCCTGCTGCCTCTCTGGTGTGGTCCGTGGAACAGGTTAAATTTCTAAAAATATTACCTTGGAGGTCCTTGCCTTGAGATTTTGGCCTAAGTCCCTGAAATCCTTTTTAAGGACACTCCACCTACCTCTAACTTTGTCATTGGTGCCAATGTGCACCATGACAGCTGGATTCTTCAGTGGGTATATAAAGGGGTTTAAATAAAGTATGCCTACCAGGAGTAGTAACCCTTGAAGGTAACTCAAATAACTTCTATAAAGGTCCTAGTTAAATATAGGCATAAGTTCCACCCATTCAAATCATCTACTCCAATCACAGAGCTATGTATCAGCCAATAGGCAAACAAAGACAAGACCAGCAAACTGAATCACCCAAACTGCACAGTGAAACCTAATGAAAGTAGAGTGTCTTATACATACTTACTTAGGTAACTTTCATCTGTGGCATGATTTCCGCTTATGTTCGGCATCCTATGAATCAAAGTGCAGCTATGCGAGTTCCTATCAACATTTTCAAGACTTTCCGTGCACCTCCCGTGTGTGCATGCATCTTCACTCATAAGCCATTCATATGCCCTAGTTGTGATTTTAAGTGCGGTTGTGCGAGATCTAACCAACATTCGCAAGACTTGCCGCTCCTCCTGCGCCACTGTGCACTTTCATTTACAGCTGTTCATATGTCCTAACTGACACGTTATGGCTTACGATGTCCCAACGCGCCATTACCCCATCTGCTTTTAATATCAGCCATAAAAACCTTCCTTCACTAGTGTTAACTCGTAGTGTCCCCTAGATGGCAGTGCAATAACAATATTAACATCACCAGCTTAACACCCATCAATGTTGACTTATTAAGATAATGAGTAGGAGTGGATGGGGAAGAAAAAAAGAGAAGAGGGAGGCTAGCATATATGAGCCAAACAGTAAACCAATCTATACAATAATAGTGGTAATACTTATTAGGAGAACATAATTCTGAATAAAGGATAATGAATGTTATATACTAACAACTGGTCCGCTCCCAGAAGAAGAAAAGGAAGAAAAATATGCTTATAAAAAGCAGGCATAGGATATATTATCATTCAGTCCAAGAGGAGAGATCCAATTCAATTTAAAAAAATCCATTGGCATTCTCTCTGTAGAATCACTTTGTCCAAATTTCCCCCTTGCGGGGAGGGGTGCACTAAATTAATATCAATAAACCTCAAGGAGTCCTCTGACACCCTGTGTTTCTCTCTCATATGCCATGAAATTGAGGTATCCACATATCTCCTAATATCACCCAGATGGTTTCCAATTAGTCTTATGGGTTCTGCCAAAATAATTTTGTGAGCAGGGACAGCTAGGCAAATAGACCTCACCGCTGAACAGACAGTTGATGAAATGTTTAATTTTAAACTTTTCACTCGTGGTTACACATTCAAACTCTATCACATTGAGTAAAAATTTGCAAAAGCTGCATGAGCCACACCGAAAGCAGCCAATGGGTTGTCTGCTGAGCCAACATTCCTCCCTAGGTATCTCCTAGTAATGACTCCTAACTAATCTGTCTCTCAAACTTTGACCTTTTCGTTAAGTAATTAGAGGCCTATCAGATAATAAGGTCCTGAGGTTCTGATCTTGTAAAAGTATGCCCCGGTATTTCGAAATGATTTCACATATTTGATTGGACTTACAGTCAAAAGTCCGAATGAATTGTAAGTCTCCCCTCCCTTCCACAGGTGGCCCAGCCTTTATGACTAACAGGTTGGTGTGGTCCTGAGCATTTGTAAAGTTAAACGCTTTTCTCATAGCTTTTTTGGGAATAGCTTGTCTCACAAAGGTGTTGCCATCCAAACAGTTCCTCCTTATATGGAGAAACTTTCCCGGGAAATATCCCTTCACAGGGGTTTGGGATGACAGCTTTGCCATCTTAGTAAACTGTTTGTTGCAGTTTTCTTCCTATACACCTTAGTCCCCAGAGTATTATCAGCATTTTTCAAAATTAACACATCCAAAAAGGTTGTGTAAACTTGTTAATTTCAAATGTAAATCGGAGACCTAGAGTGTTAACATTTAGTGCATCCATGAACTAGACAAAACTCGTCTCATCACCCTGCCATAGAACAAAAACATCATCAATATATCGTGCCCATATCTGGACCTGACTAAGGTGATGTTCAAATTGTTTGGAGAACACTACCTTGGTCTCCCACCAGCCGAGGAACACATTAACATATGTGGGAGCACAAAGGTTCCCCATTGCTGTGCCTCTGAGCTGGTGGTAAGTCTTCCCATTAAAGAGAAACACATTATTGTGCAGAACAAAAGACAAAATTTTGAAAAAGTCGTTATGGCGCTTAAAATATCTAACCTTGGAGTCTAAATAGTAATTCACCATGTCCAAACACTTCTCATGCGGGATTGAGGAGTAAAGCGCTTCATCATCAATGCTTGCTAGGTAGGTGTTCTTGAATAGATAAAGTGTCACAACCTTATTTCATGTGTGAACAGGGCCATACCTCCCAGCCTACATAGTCCACTTATTCATAAATAGGAAATAATGGCCACGAAAAAAAAAATCACTGGCAGATAAAAAACATGCTTTACTGTAAATTTTTAAAATGTACAAAAAATGTGTGCAAGTTCAGATATTAGTATTCACACGCTCATCCCCCAAATAGGTAATTTTTTTAACATATGGTAAATGTCCATGAAGTTAGTCCAGCATAGTATTTGTGTGAAGACAGAGTTGTCTGCACAGCTGTGCTGCAGCACAACTTTTTGATAGGTGAACTTTCTTTTTCAAGCATACCAGGTGGATACTCAGAGCAGCCTTAACCCTTTAATGCACCATGTCATTCCTGTACGTCATGGTCTGTTAATGCACCATGACGTGCAGGAACGTCATGCATACCCTCTGTCACCCTGTGCAGAGACAGGGTGACAGCTCTGTGCTTATCACTGTTTCTGACAGCTGACCTGCAAGGCAGCACAGCAGGGGACCAATCAAGTCGGCCCATTGCCGAAAATCACTGGTTCCAGGCTCTGATTGCCTCTCTTCTGTGTGAGACACTGAGGAGATCAGATTACTGTGCTGTGTCCCAGTGTCCTGTGCTGTGAGGGGCTGAAATACTTAATTAACCCCTCCACCTCCTAATCACTTCACTGCTCCTGTGATCTTTTATTATCCCAATGTTTATATTTTTTTATTTAAAATTTATATATATATATATATTATAAAAATATATATATATATAAAATATATATATATTATATATATATAATTTATATATATATATA
>JAODAL010032415.1:0-46961 GCA_025379985.1 Phyllomedusa bahiana
AAGTTTTTTCATATTTTAACTACTGTTACTGTGCTTCTCAAGCCATCAAAGTTTTATTACAGTGCTCTCTTGCTGTCCCTCACTAGTTTGCACCTTAAGACTATGCCATCTGTTACAACATGTCCATGGTGTATACCTTTTTGGGCATTAAAACAAAATTTTAGCCCAATTATTACCCCACCAGTATTTTTAGTAAATGCAATGTATAGCATGGACACGTAGAGGGCTAGGATCATCAATAAGGCCCGGTATATCGTCACAGGTATCTGGAGCCATGTTAAATGTTTTCCCAGATACGGAGGGTACGTGGGGGGACCATAGACCCAACATGACAAATTGAGGGGGGTCCCAGAGCCAATGGGGTTCTGGGAATTAGGAGGCCATGGTAGTACTTGAAAGTTTTGTTCATGCTCTTCCATCTAGTGTCAGACATTTCTTGCTGTGTGACATGTCGTATTGTCTTGAAGGAAGATCTAATCCAGCCCAGGGAGGACATTACACATATATGTGTGTATGCGATCTGTCAAGATGGATTCATAACCAAATTGGTTTAAAATGAAATTACACATATAGGGGGTTTAGAGATCGCCACAAAAACATTCCCTAGACCATAACGCTGTGTTTTTTCATCAATGGTTGCAGGGTGGTTGTTCTCTGATGTTTCTTGAATGACACTCCGACACCATTCCGTTAAATCAGAAAACTTGGGACATCAAAAAATGTAACTTTTTGCAATCAGTGAATTCCAGTATTGTAACGAGCAGTCCCTCA
Organism: Phyllomedusa bahiana; assembly: GCA_025379985.1. Taxonomy (NCBI): domain Eukaryota; kingdom Metazoa; phylum Chordata; class Amphibia; order Anura; family Hylidae; genus Phyllomedusa; species Phyllomedusa bahiana. Next base: position 772 of record JAODAL010032415.1, read on the forward strand.
CCCCATGGATCGGGCTGCGGGCGCTCTCGTGTCCTTACTGTGTCCCCTGGCTCAGGAACGAGTGGGGGCTGCGGCTTGCGGTTTTGGGCCCCCGGGGGTCAATCGTTCCCCCGGGGCGATTCACTACCCGGCCCCCCCCCTGCCTTCCCGCAGTCCCTGCCCTCCTAGGGTGGGGGCATGTGCCAGTTCTTTCAAATTTAAAGGGCCAGCGCACCGGTAATTATTTATTTGTGATGCATGTCCCCGCTGGATCTTTAGTGCCTGTTGCCTACAGAGAAAGCATTATTTGTTTGTTCTGATTGCCCTGTACCCAACCTTCTCGCCTATGTTCCCCCCACCACCAACTTGTGACGGTAAGTCCAGCCATGGGTCCGCCCAAAGGGACCCCTGCCCGGGGTGCGATCTCGCAGCAAATCGTTGCCCCATCGCAGCAATTCGCAACAAGTCCAAAAACGGAACCAGGAAACCCCTAGCTCCATGTTGCAGCGTTTTGTGTCAACAGCAGCAGGGCCCCGTCATCTGTGTCTAAACCCCCCGTCAGCTGTTCCACCCAAACGGGGCCCCAAAATCCCACTACCCTTGCCTCCAAGTTCGAGTGGGGTTCTAAGCTGTGTCTGGGTTTTATTGCACAGTGCTCCATGCAGTGGAGCTAATGGCCAACCAATTTCCAACTGAGGTTTCCCAATGGCATTGTGGTCACTTGCTTTTGGGAAGGTCCTAGCTTTTGGGTAAAGCCTTTTTGGGAAGGTAAAAGACCCGGTGAAAGAATCTGTAGGGTTTTTTAAAGAATTTCGCAGCGTGTTTGAGGAACCCCCCAAACGTGTCGTTTTGCAGAAGCTGCGTCCGAATCTCCCCCAAGGGAGTTCATTGGTGACTACAAGGGCCCGTTCCGTTACCCGACTTCGGAGGTCTCAGGGAAAGACCCGCCCCTTTTCGCTACTTTTTAAAAAGGGTCTTTCCAGCAGGGTTTGGATGATGGCTACAAGGATCTTCCTTCCTCCTGAGTGATCGATTCATTTGGGCCCCCCGTATAGAAAACCCCTTCACCAAGCCAGGAGGAGATCCATAAGGCATGAGTGGGGTTTGGCCCCCCGTGTTCCCGTTGGCTCCCTTTTTCCCAAGCCTCTTCTTTTTTTCTTCCGGCCATCCTCCGAGGGAAACCCAAAACAGGTAGACAGAGCCCTTTTGACGGGGCAGAAGGGCCCGTTGCCGAGCTGGAAAAAAATGCTCTTCTGTGCCAGCCCCAATTTCCATCGGGGCTGTCCTTACATTACATGACCGGGAAAATGCTTGCAGCTAGAGAACATGTGGGCGTCCCTGGGTGAAAATTCCTCCTCCATCGATTAAGATGCCTTGTACGGTTCTCCACCAGTTCGGGTTAGGGGTTTCCCAGGTTCTGCCTTCATGGATTCTGGTTCAGCAGGGAACTTCATTCACTCCTCTCTGGTATCTCGGTACCGCCCCTCGGTGGTTCGCCTTGAGAGGCCGCTGGTGATCTTCTCGGTCAGCGGGGAGCTCTTAAGCGATTCCATCCCGTACAGGACCGAATTGGTAACCCTTTATATAGGGGTCCTGCATAAGGAGGAGATCTTGTTCTATGTGCTGCCTTGTTCTTCCTCAGCGATTCTTCTGGAGTTTCCGTGGCTGCAACGTCATGCTCCTACCGGACTGGAGAACGGCAAAAGTCCTTCTTTTGGGGTCCAAACTGTTAGACTCTCTTTTTTGGATGCACAAATGCCCGGTGGGGCCCCAAAACGCATCTTGCCGACTCCTTCTGAGCCATTGCCAGGTCTGCCCTCGGAATACCAGGACTTTGCGGATGTGTTTTCCGAGAAGCAGGCTGAGTCTCTTCAGCCTCATCACCTTTATGACTGTCCCATTGATTTCCTGCCTCGGACTAGTCCTCCCTGGGGAAGGGTCTACCCTCTGTCTCTACCCGAGACCCAAGCCATGTCAGCCTACATCCGGGAGAACTTACAGAAGGGCTTCATTCGCAAGTCCTCCTCACTGGCCGGAGCTGGATTTTTCTTCGTGCAGAAGAAGGACGGCTCTTTGCGTCCTTGCATCGACTACCAGGGGCTCAATAAAATTACAGTAAAGAACCGGTATCCTCTACCGTGATCTCGGAACTCTTTGACCGGCTCCGGGAGCCAAGGTGTTTACTAACCCGCACCTGCGTGGGGCTTACAACTTCATCAGGATTCGAAAAAGGAATGAGTGGAAGACGGCCTTAAACACCCGGGATGGGAACTTTGAATACCTAGTAATTTTGTTTTGGGCCCGTGGGAACCCCTCCCGTTCATCCAAAGAAATCTTCAGGGCTTTCTTTACACTTGTTTCCCTCGTGTACCTGGGGAAATATATGAAACCCTTTTCTCCCGACTACTGTCCATTTATTAAGGGGGGCGCCAAATGTTTTTCGATGCCCCCGCGCAACAATTAACCCGTATGCTAAAAATGGAGCAAAGTTTGTTCCACCGGGCCTTTTTACCTTCCATGGGTTTTTTCGTCTTCGACAAGGGGATTTCCCAAAAGGACCCTACCCAAAAATTTTCCCCAGTTTTGCAGTGGGCCCCCGACCAGGGCGAACTTCGAAGGCCCATTCAACGCTTTTTGGGGGTTCGCCCAAATATTACCCGGCAATTTTTTCCCCCACTTTTCTACCCTTTGGGGTCCCCTTTTTGGCCCCGGTAAAATAAGGGGGAAACCAGATTTTGGTTTACCGCCCGGGGGAGAGACTTTTTTTTTGGGTTTAAAAACAGCCCCTTTTCCCTTTCTCCCACCCGTCTCGCCCCGAATTCCAAGAAGCCCCTTTTTCATTGGAGGTGGATGCTTTTTGTGGTGGGAGAGGCAGTCCCACTCAGAAGGGGCCCAAGGGGAAGACACCCCTTGTGGGGTTTTTTCTCCAAGGGCCTTTTTTGCCAGGGCCGAAAGAAATTTTGCCACGGGGACGGGGTTTCTTTTCCATTTAAGATGGGACCTGGAGGAATTTTCATCCTCTTTGGGGGGGGCAACCCTCCTTTTTATGTGTTTCACCGACCCCAAAACTTCCAAAAACCCCCAGCACTCAGCGCCCTTAAAACCCCCCTCAAGCCCGGGGTTTGGGCCCCCTTCTTCTTCGGGTTTTACTTTTCCCTATTTTACTTTTCCCCCCACGAAGAGGGAAAATCAAGGCCGATGCCTTCCCAAAGCAACGGCACATAGGGGGGAATTTTGGGGACAGCCCCATTTTACCCCCCCGGGAAAGTTTTGGGCATCGCGGGTTTCCCTTTCGCCCCCAACAGATTCCTGGGCAAGACATATGCATGCCCAAACCCCTTAGAGAAGGTCCCCAAGATGGCAGGTTTTTCCCGGGTCCGGAGGTCATATCAGGGAAACTCGTGCTTTAAAAAGGGGGCCCCGACCCCATGCCCAAAGGGCACCCAAGAAATTTGTGGAAAAACCTGCACCACTTGTGCCCGCAAAAGGGGCTCCCCCGGCCCCAGTCCCGATTGGTTTACTGCCCAAACCCCTTTTTTAAAACCCCCGTTCCCCGTTGGACCCGTGGCAATGGCCCTTTATCCCGACAAAACCCCCCCCCCCCCCTTTTTCCCCCAAAACAATTTTGGGTGGGCATGGGTTTCATGGTCGCACCACCGGGGTTGAGGAAAAGGGGGGGGCAGTGAAACGCGTTTGGGATAAAGTCGAAAATCGGGGGCGGCGAAACTTAAGGAACGGGGGTTTAAAAATGCTGGAGCACCACCAAAAAAACCCAGGTATTTTGGGGCCCAATTGTAATGGGACCTTAAAAACGGAGTTCTTAGCAATAACCAAACCCCATCCCTGGCTCAAATAGGGGCGGGGGCCCACGGTACCCGCCGCCCGAGCTTTGGGTTTTCGGGGGAGAAGCCGGGAGCAGGGGCCCGCGTTTTTTGAGCTGCCCCGAGAGTTGATGTCCCCTTTCCTTGGGGCCCTCCAAAGGCGGGGAAAAAGAGCGGTACAGCGGGAGGGTGGGCGGGGGTTTAACCCCAAAAACAACAAAAAAGGGGAAAATTCTGGGGGCCCCCGCGGATTCAAACCCAAAGAGAAAAAAGAAAAAACTCCTTTCCCGGAAAGAAGATCAGACCAAATTTCCTGAAGAGGGGGACCCAAAGTGCCGCAAATAGGGGCCCAACACCTGGTTTAACCCCCTTTTTAAAAATGCCCGTTAGTTTTTAGGGGGGTTTTCAAAAGAAAAATCCAACTGAATCTGCAATGACAGGGACCGGGACCGCCAAAATTTAGGGAAAATGGACTCCTCGTTGGGGGGACAAAAAGCAACGGGGAAGGGGGGTTTCAAGGGAAAAAAAGTTTGGAAAAAATTTGGGCCCGCTGGGGGGGAGAGGGTTTAAAACCCCGGGCAGTGGGGTAAAATGACCAATTTCGAGAAGCGATCGGTTTACCACCCTTTTGACCGTGTTTCCCCAGAGAAGGTGGAAGATCCCGTGACAAAGTCCAAAGGGGACATGGGTTCCCGGGGTTTTTTTCCCGGGGGGACGGGGGAAAAAAGGCTGAAGAAGGGCCCCGGGCCCTTTAGGGGAGGGGCCCTTTTTTTTCGGGGAAAAGGGGGGGAACCCGGCCAGCACCAAAATCCCTGACGTCTTTAGCAAAAGTGGGCCCCCAGTTTGTAGCGGGAGACCAGCTGAAGAGACTTATGGATTCCTGGAAAGCCCAGCTTTTTTTGGGGGAATGTCCCCACTTTAGGATTCCCAAGCCCCAAAGCCGGGCGCACAAAGCCTTTTTTTAGGGGTCACAAAAGTTTAAGAAAAGGGGGCCGGGGACAATGCGTTCAGAGGGGAAAAATGTGCGTTGAGGATGTCCGGAAGGGCCCCCCCGTATCAGAGGCCCCAGAAAGGGGGTCACCTTTGAGTTTTTTCCGGGGCCGAAAATGGGAACAGGGAAATTTAAAAAAGGGCGAAAAAAGGGACCCCCTATGCCGGGGATTCAGGCTTGACCCACTGAAAAATTTTAAAGGGGATTTTTATGGTCGGTGAAAAAAACAATAGGGTGACGAGCCCCCTCCAGCAGGTTTACCCACTCTTCTAGGGGCCCGGGTTTATGGCCGTAATTCGCGATCCCCAAAGGGATTTTTCCCCGGCCGGAGAAAATTTTTGGGAAGAAAACCGCACGTATGCATTTAAACCCCCGGAGGGCCTCTTCAGGGGACAGCACGGGACCCCCCGAGGGGCCCTCCACTTCCCGAAGAAGGGGCGGTTCGGGTCCGGGTTTAGGGAAAAACCGGGGGCAGCACGAACGCGGATTTGGCGGGAAGGGTTTTGAGCTTCCGGGGGGGGCCCGGAATTGGGTTTGGGGTTTTTTCTTGGGTTTAACCACCGAGGACCCAATTTGTTTGAGGGAAAAGTGGGATAAATTGTCTATAAAAATTGGCAAAAACCTAGGGGAAAAGTTGCAACCCCTGCGGAGAGTTTTTTTAGGGAAACCCTCCGGGGCCCTTATCAGGAAAACGATGTAACCCTTTAAAAGGGCAGGCTTACGGGTTTTTAAAAAGACAAATTCTTTGGTTTGGAAAAAGCCTATGGGGAGGAGTCGCCTGAGGACCCCCGGCGAACGTGGTTGGGGGTTTAGTTACGAGATCCGGGGAAAAGTTTTGGATTCGACCAAGGGAGACAAAACACAGCTTATAGGAAAGGGCCCCGGGAAAATTAAAGCGAAGCTTTGGAAAACAGCAGGAGCGTTGGGAGAGACCCCAAAGGCATAAAAAAAATACTCAAGTGGCCATCCCGGGGTTTTAAAAGCTGTTTTTCCCCTCGTCGCCCCCTTTTTAATCCCGGGTCAAAAATTTTAAGCAACCCCGAAAATCCGCTTGGGGAAAAATTTTTGCACCCCGCAGGGGGTCGAAAAGTTTTTCCCATATCAAGGGAGAGGGAAACGGGTTCTTTATGGTGATTTTTTAAACCCCGATAGTTGATCAGGGCCTGAAAGGGCCCCCTTTTTTTTTCTCCAGAAGAAAGAAGCCGGGTCCTGCGGGGAAGAGGGCTTGGATAAACCCTTTGCGGAGGTTTTTCCCTTTATGTATTCCGGGCATCGCCTTAAATTTTTCCGGGACGGAGAGGGGATAACCCCCCCTTTGGGGGGGGGTACAGCCCGGTTTTAGGTCAATGGGGCAGTTTGTAAGGCCGGGGAGGGGGGAGGGTTTTGGCCTGCCTTCCGAAAAAAAATCAGCAAAGTCCCCCAAAAAGGCGTAGGGGAGCCTGAAGGGGGGCTTGGAAAACCTTTAGGGGGAAACGACCCCGGGAGCGATTGTTTGGTGCAGAAAAGGGAAAAAGGGGGTGACATGCGGAAACCCCCAAAGCATAACTTCACCTGTGGGTCCAATCCCAAAGGTTTTGGAGTAGGTCCTTTCAGGGCCCAAAGGGGGGGCCCCGAAAGGGCTTCAGGGAGGGGCCCCAGGCAGGACTGAAGTGGGGAACGTTTCCCTTTTGGGGAAGGGGCCCCCTTGCAGGAAAGGGGGGCCGTTACGGGAAAAGGATGGCGCCTTTAAGGCATTCCCCCACTGACCGAAAACACAAATATGGGGTTTTCTGAAACGGGGGTACCGGGAGACGGGAAAACCCGGGCACCAGTTCGTGGCTTAAGAAAATTTTCCCCCCGATCCCGAAAACAATAAAGGCGGTGGCCTGAAAGGGGCCGTCCGGAGAAGAACCAAAAGTATAACCCGGGGGAAGGTCGACGGGGAAAGGCCGTTTTTGACACCAAGGGTTTCCCCCCTCCTACGACCCAAGGTGCGGGGGAAATTTCCGGGCGCACCGGGGGAGTCCCCCCAAAGAAGTGGCCAAACCGCCACAAAGAAACACAGTGCTTTTTGGCGCGCTGTGAAAGTTCCCCTGGGACAGGTTTTGGGCCCCCTCTCTCGAGCCCGCATAGGTTCTTCTTCAGGGACCCCCCCGGGGAGAAAGGGGGAGGCCGCCGGAACGTGGGAGCCCAAACGGGGGGGGAAAAGGGTGGACGGACGGTTTCCCCTTGTTGGCGGGGGCTCCTGTTGCCCCTTTTGACGAAGCGAATATCCATCGGGTTTGGGCCAAAAAAATTTTGGGGCTTCCCAAAGGCACCCGGTAGACCCGAGCGGGGGAGGGTGTCCTTTATTTTGCCCCGAGAGGCCTTCCAAAAAAGTCGCCACCAAAAGCCCTTTGTTTTTTCCAGTCCAGTTTCCCAAAACGAGGGAAAGCGAAAAGGGAAAAAATACCCGGGCCGACAGTGGGGGTCGCCCTGACGAAGCCCAAGGCAGCCCCGGCGGGGAGCCGGGGGAAGAAAGGGCCGGTTCCCCCAAAGACGGTGCGGAACCCCGGGGGAAGGTTTGAAGGGGCCGTAGGGATCCCCCCGATCCCAAAAGGGCTTAGCCCCCGCCCAAAGGGTTCTCCAACAAAGGCGGTTATGAAAGGCCCAAAACCGGCTTTGCTCTGGAAAAATTGGCGCCCCCATCATCTCGAGGTGGATGGGGCACTGGTGATGAAAACCCCCGACTTCTTGGGGCCCCCCATCGTACGAGAGGGGAGTGGCAGATCAGAGGGGTCCCGAAACTGAAGCAGGTTTGGCCCTTTGATTCCGGAGCAAGGATTTCAGGTTCGAGGTTGGGAGCCGGGGAGGGGAGGAAAGAGGGCGCCAGGGGTTTTTGCATCATGGCCGCAAGCTTGGGCGATGCGTTGACTCTGCTGGGCCCCCCCCAAAAAGTCGTGGTTTTTCCCAGAGATCAGGCAGAGGTTTCCCTGGCGGAAACCCCGGCCAGTCTGTACGTAACGGGGGAGGGAAAACCCTGGGCCAAAAAGCAAGCGAGAAAACTTTAAACCCCCAGGGGAAAGGAGTCCTAAGTAAGCCCCCCGGGTTTTTTCCCGAGCCCCGGGAAAGCGGGATGGGCTTGTGCGAAAGTGAGGCTCCCGGGGCGTTACCCCCCGACGTGACTTTCTTGCGTTTTGGGGGCCCGGGGGGCAGAGGGGGTGCAAAAAAAACGTAAACCGGGGCGTAGCGGGGGCAAGGGAGAAAGGGCCGGGCGGCGGAGGGGGTTTTTTGGTAGAGGGAGGGAGAAAGGTCAAAGGGGAAAGGGGGCAAACAGGCAAGGTCAGGGGAAAAAAAAGCAGGCGGATGGTTTCAGGGGGAAACAAAACCCGAACCCAAAAAAAACCCCCCCCCACTTAAAAGCTCCAAAAAACCAAACCCAAAATACTGGAAACGAGTGTGGGGAAAGTTAACCCTATTAAAAGGGCCAGCGGCCCCAAAAAATTTTTTAAAAAAGGGCCCCTTGGGCCCCCTTTAAAAATGACCAAACCGTCGGCTTCCCGCCTTAAGCAGGGATTTTGCGCGCGGCGGCTGTCAGAGCTGGAGACAGGGCGGGGATGGTAAGTACGGGGTTTCCAGCCTAGGGCAGAAGGACCGCGGCTGGGGGCACCCCAGCACCCTTTCCCGGGGACCCCGTGTGCACCGGGGACGGCCGCGGCGACTGCGGCGCCGCGCCCCGTGACAATTTCTTTTCAAAAATGTCACACTTTGTTCCGTTCCCGGGCTACAATCTGCTCCTCATCTCGCCACCGTCTTCTTTGAGCACATTTTCCGTCTGCACGGACTGCCACAACACATCGTCTTGGACCGGGGGGTCCAGTTTGTCTCCAGATTCTGGTGAGCACTCTGTTACCGGCTATAAGTGAAGTTGGACATCGTATCATATCACCCACAGTCGGTCAGGTGGAGAGAGTTAACCAGGTCCTGGGCAGTTATTTATGCCACTTTGTCTCGGCCCGTCAGGATGATTGGTCCAGCTTACTGCTCTGGGCGGAGTTCTCATACAACTCCTTGGATTCAGAATCTGCCAATGCTTCCCCCTTCTATGTGGTCTACGGACAGCATTCCTGCCCACCACTCCCTCTGGCCTCATCCTCCAAGGTTCCGGCAGTGGAGTCCCTAGTTCGGGATATGACAACTATCTGGGAACAGACTCGTCAGTCCCTACAGCGAGCAGCGGCCCACATGAAGAACCAGGCGGACAAGAAGAGGAGACCGGCGCCGACCTTTGCTCCGAGTGACAAGGTGCGGTTGTCTGCCAAATACATCCGGTTTAAGATACCCAGCAACAACCTAGGTCCTCGGTTCCTGGGGCAATTCGAGGTCTTGGAGCATATTAACCCAGTGGCCTATAAGCTCTGGCTTCCACCCACCATGCGGATCCCGAATTCCTTCCATGTCTCCTGCTGAAGCCCTTTGTGCTGAACCGCTATTCTCGAAAAGTCGTCCCTCCTTCACCTACAGCCAAAGCCTCCAACATGTTTGCTGTGAAGGAAATCCTGGCCATGGTCTATCAGGGGGAGACGACATTTTCTCATCGACTGGAAGGGATTCGGTCCGGAGGAGAGATTTTGTGAGCCAGAGGAGAACATTTTGGACCGTGACCTGGTACTAAAATTTCTCCAATCAAGGAGGAGGGGGAGGCCTAAGGGGGGAGGGGGGTACTATAACGAGCAGTCCCCCACACATGGATTGGGCTGCGGGCGCTCTCGTGTCCCTACTGTGTTCCATGGCTCGGGGACGAGTTGCGCCAGGGCTCGTGTGTTGGGCCGCGGGCACACTCGTTCCCCCGCGCTGATACACTTACCCGGCCGCGCTCCTGCTTCCCGGTGGTCTCCTGCCGGCTGGCGCGCGCAGTTCTTTCAAATTTAAAGGGCCAGCGCACCGGTAATTGGTTGATTGCCGGGCGCTGACCCTATATATTTGTAACGCCTCCAGCACGTCCCCGATAGATCTATAGTGCCTGTTGCCTACAGAGAAAGCATCTATTCTAGTCTTGTCCTGATTACCGTGTACCAAATCCTTCTCACCTACGTCCCACGACCACGAACCTTTATCGCCTGTCCTGACCTTACCGCCTATCCCCGACTACGAGCTTGCCTTACAATTTTGTACCACGCTAAACCTCGCCTGCCACCGAAAGCAAGTCAAGTCAGGGGTAGCGACATGGTAGACTCCCACCGCAGCAACTCCATCCCACTTTGCGTCGGGCTCTGGTGAAAACCGAGACCTACTTAGACTCAGTTCCCTGGCGAGGCTTACACCACCGCTTGCGGTGGTCCAGCGGATCCACTACCACACTCGTGACAAGTATCTGCAGCAGAAAAGGCTTACATTTTCACAATGAATTCTCACTAGCACAGTGCATAGAACAAAGACTTTTGGGAAGGAGCTGAAGAGCTCACCAGCGCCATCTATTGGATGTTGTAATCTTCAAATCAAATGTGACTAAGTCTTACAATGTGAAAAGTCAGTGAAGTTCATCTGCAGGCAGCTGCAGAACAGAACTTACGGGCTGGCTAGATGAGGGGCGAGTGAGACTTAGAAGGGGTAATGTATCTCATTGAGGAGAGACACCATGTTGGTGTGTGAGGATTTATTCACCTTTTGCACCTCCCTGGGTATTTGCATGAAACAAAGGCTTTAGCTGAAGAGTTCGACAGTGCCATCTACTGGATGAGATATATGCTGCCAACATCATAAGTAGGAAGTGGTCATAATAATGTGACATGACTGTGTATAACCAAAAGGCATCAGGAAATTTTACAATGATGATACTAGCAGGATACCAGCAGGACTCCAGTGATTAGGGGAAGTTCTGCTTGCAGCCGAACACACTCCTGTATCATAAACTTCTGAGATGGAAATATCTCTTTAACTATTTATTTTTACAATTATAAATTTTTTCCTGTCTGTTCTCGTGTTAAGGAGAAATTTTTCTTATTTTACTGCTTGACTTGATGTAAATTTTAAGGGCTGTTCTGAAAGTAATAACTGCTCATCGGGGGATTATTAAAAATAGAAAGAAAAAATAAAAGACTAACCTTGTAAACCTGCAGCCGTCCCAGGGATCCAGGACGATGATGTCACCATTTAGTCTTCACGTGACCCTTCAGCGGGTTCCAGATTACAGTGGTCACGTATGGTATATTCAGCAAGCGACCACTGTGGCCTGTGAATAGCTGCAGGGTCACGTCATTGGCCGGGATCTCTTGTACAGGTGCAAGTTTACATGGTAAGGTTTTTCTTCCTATGTTTATTAATCCCAATTAAGTGCTGCTACTTTCAGAGCACCTTTGTATGCATTACGGGCTACAGGTAAGAACTGGGCTGAGCCTGAAGACTGGAGTCCTTTTAGACAAAAAAACTAAAGCAGCCCCATTGGCTAAATGTTTAAAAAGATACACTCCAATATTAGGCACTTTGCAGAGCGCCCGTGGCACTTTGTAATGTGCCTGGGATTGGAGGGGATGGGGGGTGGTGCTGGAGGCGTTGCACTACTGCTGTATGGAGCTACACATTTATAGCTTCAGTATGGCAAATCCAGGCACATTACTGATGGAACAGGTAGATCACTTTAAAAGTGGTTTACCTGAGCCAGAAGTGTCGCTTTGTAGCTAGAAAGGGCTAAATCTATGACCTGCAGATTTATAGATTCTGGCGCATTCTATGCAACTAAAGCGCGCCCAAAAAAAAATGGCATGTGGGCACCAAAAATCACGCATGTCACACTATGTGTTGAAAATGGCATCATGGAATATCCTCACTCAAAAGTATCCCTCTGCCAACAAAACAAAAAAAAAATAGCGTTTACTAGTGTTGAGCGATTATTATCGACAAAGTTGAAATCGACACGGTTTTTATGTTGATCGGATTTTTTCGATCACGCGACGATAATTTAGGTTTAAAATCTGCGCATAATCTATTAATATCGCGCCATTTTCGGCGCTTCCTGTCATTTTGGCGGCCAGCAAATCAGCTTAGAGAATAGAGCAGGGTGAGCTGTGTGTGCGACGTCATGACTGGGATGTGTATGGTTGTGATTGGCTGGAAAAATCACATGACCTTGTTTTACATAGAGCAGCCGTTCCTGTTCATGATCAGTGTGTGTCAGCGTCTCATAGCAGTAGGACGTGCACTCTGTCCAAACAGCTCAGCGAAATTATTCTATTTTTTCACAGAGACAGCTATACTTTTAGCTGTGAACATTATAACTTAGGTAGATTAGAAATTTGCAGAGTTTAGGTAGTTAGGCTGAGAATTTTAAAGGAGCATCTACGCTGTAAAGTTTACGGGGGGGAGCGGGGGGGGGGGGGGGCGTGGGCAAACACAGACAAGCTCTTTAAAGGATACTGGATATAGTTCAGCTGAGACTTAGTTTAGACATTGCATTGCAATGGCTTTTTATTAACAGTTTTCTGTTGTATGTTGGGCAGCCTGAACTTATATTAGGATACAGATCTTTTCTAGTAACTGCAGGACTATTTGTTAGGTGCAAAACTCCACTTTTATTATCAGTATACATTTCAGATAGGTGTTTTTTTCACTTTTGGTCAGTCAAGCTTTGTTGATAGAGGTACCTTGCACTTAAATTTCAATCCAGCAATTTTGTAGTCACTACAGGTATATTGATAGGTGACAAAAATACCTTTTATTATCTGTATACATTTCAGATACGTGTTTTTCTCACTTTTGGTCAGTCAAGCGTTGTTGATAGAGGTACCTAGCACTTAAAATTCAATCCAGCAAATTTGTAGTCACCACAGGTATATTGATAGGTGACAAAAATACCTTTTATTATCTGTATACATTTCAGATACGTGTTTTTTCTCACTTTTGGTCAGTCCCAAACTTTGTTGATAGAGGTACCTTGCACTTAAATTTCAATCCAGCAATTTTGTAGTCACCACAGGTGTATTGATAGGTGCCAAAAATACCTTTTATTATCCGTATACATTTCAGATACGTGTTTTTTTCACTTTGGCGCAAGCCAGCTTTGTTAATAGAGCCACCTTGCAGTTAAATTTGAATCCAGCAATTTTGTAGTCACCACAGGGTATTGAAGGTGCCAAAAATACCGTTTATTATCCGTATACATTTCAGATACATGTTTTTTCACTTTTGGTTAGTCAAGCTTTGTTGATAGAGGTACCTTGCACTTAAATTTCAATCCAGCAATTTTGTAGTCACCACAGGTGAATTGTTAGGTACCAAAAATACCTTTAACCCCTTAAGACCCCCCGCAAACCCTCTTTTGACGGCGGCCGGTGCAGGTCGTTCGTCTGCAGCGACGTCTTTTGACGTCGCTGCAGACAAACGGGGTTGCGGGCGCCCGGCGCCGCAGGTGCGCTGGGATCGGGGCTGAACTACATAGCCCCGATCCCAGAGCATTTCCTGCAGGCATCGGGAAGCGAGGAAACCTCCGCAACCCAAAAAAAAAAAATTTTAACCCTTTGATTGCGGCGGTGCGTTAACCGCAGCGAATCAAAGGGATCCCCTGCTTGTCGGGTGATCGGAACCCCCGGTCCCCCGCGAGTCGGGGCCCGGGTGCACAGTCAGCTCTGGGGCCTAGCGTGGCCCCAAGCTTCTGTGTAAGAAGCCATGATTAGGAGCACTGTGTGCTGTCCTAATCACCCCTGTGTCAGACTGACACGATTAGATGTATTAGATATATGAATTTGCTAATACATTATAAGTGTAAAAAAAAAAAAAAAAAAATGTTAAACATTTTCCCCTTCAGGGGAGTAAAAAAAAAGTAAAAAAAAACCATAAAAAGTGAAAAAAAAAAGAAAAAAAAAAAATAAATAATAAAATAAAAATAACATATTTAATAAAAAATAAATTGTACATAAATTACTCGCACAAAAACATACACATATTTGGTATCCACACGACCGTATAACCTGTAGATTAATATACAAGTTATTAAGTGTGATATGTGAAATGGTGTAAAAAAAAAAATAAAAACAAAAACAAATTTTGTAAAAAAAAAAAAAAAATACTGCAATTATTTATAAGTGTACTTGAACTATTCCATTATAAAGTACAAACGCGTCATTGAAAAATAAAAAAGTTACAACTGCTAAACGCAAAGGAGGCCCAAAACTAAAAAAATATTCTGGTCATTAACTACTTTTCATGCAGTTTCGGCTTAGGGGGTGGTGATTAATTATCCGCTTTTACATTTCAGATACGTTGTTTTTTTCACTTTGGCGCGGCAGCTTTGGTTGATAGAGCCTCCTTGAGTTAAATTTGAATCCAGGCAATTTTGTAGTCACCACAGGTGATATTGATAGTAGTTGTTGAGCGATTTTATCGACAAATTGAAATTCAGGCACAGTTTTTATGTGATCTAAATTTTTGATCATGCGATAATTTAGGTTAAAACTGTGCATCATCTATTAGATCCGCGCCATTTTCGGTGCTTCCTGTCTTTTGGCAGGCCAGAAAACTCTGCATTTACAGAATAGAGCAGGGTGAGATGTGTGTGCGACGTCATGACTGGGATGTGTCTGGTGGCTATTGGCTGTAAAAATAACATGACCTCGTTTTAACATAGAACAGCGTTTCCTGTTCACCTCATGTCTCTCAGAGTCACAGAGCAGAAGGACGTGCGCTCTGCTTGTGCCAAACAGTCAGCGAAATTAATCTATTTTTCTCACAGAGAAAGCCTCTACTGTTAGCTGTGATCCTTACAATTTAGTTAGATTTAGAGATTGGAAGATTTTATGTAGTTAAGGTAGAGAAGTTAAGGAGCATCTATGCTGTAAAGTCACGGGGGGGGGGTGGAGCGGAGGGGGGCCCCCGCTGGCGACACAGGACAAGCTCTATAAAGAATACTGGATTAAAGATCACCAAGACTTAGGTGTAGACACTTGCACTGCAATAGCTTTAGTTTATTAACAGTTTTCTCTATGAGGAATTATTACATTGGGATATTGTGCAGCCTGAACTTATATTAGGATACACATTCTTTTCTAGTAAACTGCAGGTCTCTTTGTTTAGGTTGCAAAACTCACCCCTTTTTTATCAGTATACTTTCAGAAGGTGTTCATTTCAATTTTTGGCCCATTCCACCTTATGTTCATATATCCTCCTTGCAGTTAAATTAGAATCCCGCAATTTTGATAGTCAGCACATGGTTGATTGGTGCACAAAAATAACCTTGTATTATCCGAATACATTACAGTTACGTGTTTTTTACACTTTTGCCCAGTCCAGTTTGGTTCATTGTGGCACCTTGCACTTAATGTGAATGCAGCAATTTTGTAGTCACCACAGTGTGATTGAAAGGTGCAAAAAAATACCTTTTATTAACCGAATTACATTACAGATTCGTGTTTTTTTCACTTTGGCGCATGCCAGCTTTGTTGATAGACCCACCTTGCAGTTAAATTTGAATCCAGTAATTTTGTAGTCACCAAGGGTGGAATTGGATAGGTGCCAAAATTAACGTTTATTATCGGTATACATTTCAGAACAGTGTTTTTTTCACTTTGGTAGCAGGCCAGCTTTTTGATAAGAGCCATCTTGCAGTTAAATGTGAATCCAGCAATTTTGTTAGTCACCACCGGTTGTATTGATAGGTAGCCAAAAATACAGTTTATTATACCGTATAAATTTCAGATACGTGTTTTTCACTTTTGGTAGTCAAGCTTTGTTGATGATGGTACCTTGCAACTTAATTTTTCAATCCAGCAATTTTGTAGTCTACCACAGGTGTATTGTTAGGCGCCAAAAATACCATTTTTTATCCGTATACATTTCAGATACGTGTTTTTTCACTTTTGGTAAGTCAAGCTTCTGTTGATAGAGGGTACCTTGCACTTAAATTTCAATCCAGCAATTTTGTAGTCACCAAGGTGTATTGATAGGTGCCAAAAATACCATTTTATTTCCCGTAAACATTTCAGATAAGTGTTTTTTTCCATTTTGGTCAGTCAGCTTTGTTGATAGAGGGTATTGCAACTTAAATTTCAATCCAGCAATTTTGTATGACACAGATGTAATGTTAGGTGCCAAAAATACCTTTTGTTATCAGAATCCATTTCAGATACGTGTTTTTCACTAAGGCGCAGGCTAGCCTTTGTTGATTGATCTACTTTGCAGTTAAATTAGAATTCAGCAATTTTGTAGTCACCACAGGTGATTGATAGGTGCCAAAAATACCTTGTATTATCCGAATACATTTCAGATAGTGTTTTATCACTTTGGCGAAGGCAAGTTTTGTGATAGATCTACTTTGCAGTTAAATTCTGAATACAGCAATTTTGTTGTCATCACAGGGGAATTGAAGGTGCCAAAATACCTTTTTTTTCGAATACCATTACAGATACGTGTTTTTTGACTTTGGCGCACTACAGCTTTGTTCATTGTGGCACATTGCACTTAAAATTTGAATACAGCCTTTTGTAGTCACAACAGGTGAATTGATAGGTGCCCTAAATACCTTTATTATCCCGAATACATTTCAGATAGTGTTTTTCACTTTGGCGCAGGCCAGCTTTGTTGATAGATTTACTTTGCAGTTAAATTTGAATACAGCAATTTTGTAGTCACACAGGTGAATTGATAGTGCCAAAAAAATACTGGTATTATCGAATACATTTCAGGATACGTGTTTTTTTCACTTTGGCGCAGGCCAGCTTTGTTGATAGATCTACTTTGCAGTTAAATTTGAATACAGCAATTTTGTAGTCACCACAGTGAATTGAAAGTGCCAATAATACCTTTTATTATCCGAAATACATTTCTGATACGTGTTTTTTGGACTTTGCGCACTACAGCTTGTTCATTGAGGCACGTGCACTAAACTGTGAAATACCAGCAATTTTTGTAGTCACAACAGGTGAATTGAAAGGTGCCAAAAAATACTTTTTATTATCCGAAATACATTTCAGATACGTGTTTTTTCACATTTGGCCACAGGGCCTGCTTTGTTGATAGGTCTACTTTGCGTTAAATTTGAATACAGCAATTTTGTAGTCACCCAGGTTAATTGATAGGTGCCAAAAAATACTTGTATTATCCCGAATACATGTTCAGATACATGTTTTTTTTCACTTTGGGCAGGCCAGCTTTGTTGATAGATCTACTTGCAGTTAAATTTGAATACAGCAATTTTGTAGTCACCACAGGTGAATTGAATAGGTGGCCAAAAAAAATACACTTTTATTATCCGAATAGCATTACAGATACGTGTTTTTTGCACTTTTGCCCAGTCCAGATTTGTTGATAGAGCCACTTGCAGTTAAATTTGAATCTAGCAATTGTGTAGTTACACAGGTGAATTGATAGGTGCCAAAAAATACCTTTTATTATGAATACATTAACGGATAGGTGTTTTTTGACTTTGGCTCACTACAGCTTTGTTCATTGGGCACCTTGCACTTAAATGTGATATGCAGCAATTTTGTAGTCACCACACGGTGAATTGAAAAGATGCCAAAAATAATTTTATTATCCGATAAATTACAGATACGTGTTTTTTGACTACTGGCGCATACAGCTTTGTTCATTGAGGCACCTTGCACTTAAATGTGAATGCAGCAATTTGTAGTCACCACAGGTGAATTGAAAGGTGCCAAACATACATTTTATTTATACGATTAAATTACCAGATGCATGTTTTTGCACTTTTGTCAGTCCAGATTTGTTGATAGAGCACTTGCAGTTAAATGTGAATCCGAATTGTTGTGTAGTTACACAGGTGAATTGATAGGTACCAAAAAAAAAAATACCTTTATTATACCGAATACATTTCAGATACGTGTTTTTTTCACTAGGCGAGGCTAGCTTTTTTTGATTGATCTACTTTGAGTTAAATTGAATACAGCAATTTTGTAGTCACCAAGGTGAATTGATAGGTGTTACCAAAGAATACCTTGTATTATCGAATACATTTCAGATACGTGTTTTATCACTTTGGAGCAGGGACAGTTTGTTGATAGGATCTACTTTTGCAGGTAAATTTGACATCCAGCAATTTTGTAGTCACCAGGTGAATTGAAAAGGTGCCCATAAATAACTTTTATTTTCCGAATACCATTACACGATTACGTGTTTTTTACTTTGGGCGCATACAGCTTTGATTCATTGAGGCACCTTGCACTTAATTGTGAATACAGCAATTCTTGTAGTCACCACAGGTGAATTGATAGGTGCAAAAAACCTTGTATTATCCGAATAAATTTCACGATACGTGTTTTTTCACTTGGCGCAGGCCAGCTTTGTTGATAGATCTACTTTGCTGTTAAATTTGAATACAGCAATTTTGTAGTCACATAGGTGATTGATAGGTGCCAAAAATATCCTTTTTCTTATCGAATTCATTTCTGATAGTGTTTTCACTTTGGCTGGAGGGCCAGCTTTGTTGTAGATCTACTTTGCAGTTAAATTTGAATACAAGCAATTTTGTAGTCACACAGGTGATTGATAGATGTGTGTGTGTGGTTGGCTGCCAAAGATACCTTGTTTATCGAATACATTTTCGATACTGTTTTTTTCACTTGGCACAGGCCTGCTTTGTTGATAGATCTACTTTGCAGTTAAATTTTTAATACAGCAATTTTGTAGTCACCACAGGTTGAATTGAAAGGTGCCAAAAATACCTTTTATTTCCGAAATACATTACAGATACGTGTGGTTCTTTACTTTGGCGCACTTACAGTTTGTTTCATGAGGAACCGTGCCCCCAACTAATGTGAATACAGCAAATTTTGTAGTCACCACAGGTGAATTGAAAGTGCCAAAAATACCTTTTATTATTCCGAATTCCATTTCAGATACGTGGTTTTTTCACTTTGGGCGCAGGCCAGCTTTGTTGATAGATCTACTTTGCAGTTTAATTTGGAATACAGCAATTTTGTAGTCACCAACAAGTGAATTGAAAGTGCCAAAAATACCTTTTATTATCCGGAATACATTACAGATACGTGTTTTTGACTTTGGCGCACTCCAAAGCTCTGTTCTTGAGGCACCGTTGCACTTAAATGGGAATACACCATTTTGTAGTCACCACAGGTGATTGAAAGGTCACAAAAAATACCTTTTATTATCCGAATACATTTCAGGATACGCGTTTTTTCACTATGGCGCAGGCCAGCTTTGTTGATAGATCTACTTTGCCAGTTAAATGTGAATACAGCAATTTTGTTTTGATTTGAGGGATTTGAGAATAGCTGTGATTTGCCGTCTTTTAATAAGAGACTTTCCATAATCTCTTCCATACCTTCTCAAATTTTTATATTTTGAACATGGAGCGAAATTCAGGTGGTAAGCGAGCAAAGTGGAGGGGTTGGGCATGGAGGTAGAGGTACGGAGAGAAAGGTTGCTCCTTCAGTGCTGGCGACAACACGATGCCAGCGGATGTCAGTTGCAGGACCGTCAGGCCTGTCATCGCTGCGTCAGGGCCCTGTAATATCAGTAACGGAACAGCGTCGCCAATCTGTCCTCAGTGGTTACTGCAACTGCATCCAGGCAGTCTACCTCATCGTTCTCACAGTCCGGTCACAAATGTCGTATCAGCATCCTCAGCATCCGTCCAACATGAAGCAGCCCAAATGTCAACTCGTGTACCCACTACCTGTGGTTAATCCATTTTCTGAAGACCTCTTGATGACCAAAATGCGGTTTGGGGTCAGAAGGCTTGTTAACAAGTTCAAAGAGGCCAAAGGGCATGGAATTTTCTTTGCTCTGACGCCCAGTTGATGATGCCCCCCCCCAAAAATTTTTTTTAGGGTGAGGAGAAGGAAGCCGGTCAATCGGCAAAAAATCCGGGGCGTGGTCGCACGACTTGCAGTCCCTATTGCTTGCAGCTCGCAGCTCCTGGATGAGAATGTTCAGGACGAGAAGGCTCCTGTGTTGTTGTGTGATGATGAAGACATTGGCGGATCCAACGTGCCTTTTCATGCAGATTTGCTTGCGAGCGCTTCATCAATGGACGAGGAGGAAGACGATGGGGGTAGTGTCAGTACGGGTTCCACTTCAAAAAGGAGAGAGGGCGGTCGCAGAGTACGATGATATGGTAATTCCGCAAGCCTACGGTCAGCGCAAAACCCCGCTCACTCGCTATCGCCGTCAAAAAGGTCCAGGACCTCTAAGCCTGGGGCTTCTTTGGCAAGCCTCTGATACACCCAGCGATGTCATATGCCTGCCTTAGCCAGTAAACGCATAAGTAGAGGACAGAACCTTTGGTGGTTAACCACCTAACAATCATGTCTAGTCACATGAAGCGAATGCATGAGTGAAATAGAGGCAACACTTGGCCAAAAAAAGGCCAGACGACACCTGGGCCTCCAACCAACTGTCACACCCTCTGTCTTCTCCTCTTCCTCCTCCGGCCACCACAAGCGTTCATCAGTGCCCATGTCTCTCAGAGTCATGTTTTTGGGTTAAAATTACCAAACAGTCATAAAAAAAAAAATAAATCTCTCATACTCGATTATCTTTTCGAACAAACAAAAACTAAAACAAAAAAACATCGCAAAACTCAGGGATTTGAGCACTCTGCTTCAGCCTCCACCGTCTCCCGGAGTAACCATCAGCACCAAAGAGACCCAATACCCATTCTCCTTCCGCCAGTTTGATGACCTGCCACACCGTACAGAGCAAGTTGAAGCCACCCACTGTCTTCCCGGGTTTGGGAGCAGAAGAAACATTTAACCCAAAAAACCATCCAAACCCAAAAAAGCTGAATGTCGGCTTTTGCCGGTTTTGGCCCTTGGAAAATGTTGCCTTTGTCTGGTTCCCCCACGTATGGCCCTTGCTGCCCCCCAATTTCCCCAGAGCGAGCAGGCATTTCTTTGCCAGAAAAGCCGTCCCTGCCCGGCCCAGCCAGTGTCATCTAAAATTTAAAGCCGTTGTCTGCATCTGTGGCCCAAAAAAGTCCATCTCCCCCGGCACTGGACTAGTAAGCAGGGCCCAAAGGCGATATCTCTGTGCAGCTCAGGGGTGAGTGGGGGTGTCTTTGGGGGTGACGGTGGCTCTCAGGCCGGCGCCCGCTCTTCAAAACCGCGGGGATGGTGCAGGGTTCTTTCCCCAAGGGTCCTCTGGGGGCATCACATGCCAGAGAAACCAGGCCGTTTGAAAAAAATCGTTTTGGAGACCGTCCCACACAGGTCAGGAGCTGTGGACGGCTCTCCGAAAAAGGCCCCGGCGTGGGGGTGAAAGAACTTTGTGCCAGGCAAGGTGGGTGGATAAGGGCGTATATGCGGGTCACCCTTTAAAGATGGGGGTGGCTGGAACACATCCCTTGCCTGGCACATGTCATGAACCTTGTTGTCCAGAAATTTTAAAAAGAGCTCCCCGGGTCTGAAATGCTTGAGAAAGGGCTCAAAAGTCAAAATTTGCACTTCCGCCTTTCGCCCCTGCTTCATCCCGCCTGGCTGCGTTGCAGCGTCATTCGGCCCCCCGTCCAACCGTTCATTTTTGAGTGGCCACGCGGAATTCCCCCTCACATGCTCCAGCGATTGGGGGCAGAGGCAATCCATTACGCGTACGAAGTGAAAATGGCCGAAAGCAGCGTGGGGCTCGGGGTTTTTGAGCCCCCGAGATGGAGCAAGGTGAAAGCTCTAAACCATCCTTGCCAGTTTTGAAGAAACCACCAAAAAGGGTCAGTGCGGACATGCCCTTGTGATGAGCTTGGGGTGATCTTAGCTTGGAACGATCTTGGACATCTGAAAAAAAGGGGCCCCCCCGGGAGGGGGGGGGGAACCGGAACGATGGGCCCGGGAAACCCTTTCTCTCTGTCAAACCAAAAGGCCCGACGTTTAAAAAATTTCTGGGTCTTAATTAGCGTGGTTCGGGGCCCAGATAGTGCAAAGGTGGCGCATCAGCTCTCAGGGTGAATCACTCAGCAAGTCGGGGCTGTTTTGAACTGTCCGGGCAGGGAGGAGGGAGGAGGTATTCTAAAACCCCGATGTTCCCAGTCCCTCCCTTGGAAAGAGGTTGGGCGAATTTTGAGGGGGGGAGGAAGAAGGAAAGATCGTTTGTGTGCCCCTCGACCCAGGGTTTGGGAAACAAGGCTCCATCTTCAATGAGTGTTGGGATGCTCCATTTCCTCCAACTGACCCTGTTTTAAAGGCTTTCAAAAGAAAAAACAGTTTTGGGTGGCCACCTCTGGATCCCCGGTAAAAAAAAAAATCAGCATTTCCTTCCACCCCCAAATGAGAGTAAATTCGGGAAAAATTGAGCCCTTGCTGATTGATCAACTGGAGACTCTGTTCGTTTTCAGTTTTCAAAATGTCACGGGGAAAAAACTCAGGAGTGAACAGTAAAGTCCAAGTAGCCGTAGGGCAAGCGCAGGCAAGGTGGCAGAAGCCAAATGGGTGACCTCTGGAAATCTTTTATTTCCCCTCACCAACGCATGCAATGCGGGGCACACTCCAAAACACGAGACCAGTTTAAAGTCATGGTGCACGACTATCTGCATCTAAACACGATGTTTTTGTATGTTTTCCCGGACCCAATAGATTCTGGGTATAAAAAAGGGACGAATTGCCAAGCTCGTCCCCACCCCATAGAGGTGTTGTCCTCCCCAGCAGCCGCGTCATATTAGCGGCCCTTTCAGCACAGCTGGGGGAGTCTTTTCAGAAAACGCATCGGGTTTCCACAGATAATTTGGGGATCGTTTGACTTTCATAAAGTAAATTTCAGGCAGGATCTCTATGATTTTGTGGCCCCCCAATTGCCGAGGTCCGATTAGTTGCCCGGTTTCTTCACATTCCTCTTCAAACGAAAAGGTCCCCTTGAAAAAAAGTTTTTAAAATGATCATTTCTCCTGCAATTTTTTTTTTCAGTTCCCCCCAGTTATTTTGCGGTTTTGTGGTGTGGAGACTGTAAAGACAGAGGGTTTTATGACAACACCCAAATTTCCTTTTACTCACTTTATCTTTAGAGTTTTCGCATTGTCGGTTTTGGGTCATGTTTTGTGAGTTTAAACTATTAAAATTTTGGGCCTTTGGAAAAAGAAATGTGGCTTTAAGTGGATTTCTCCTCACAATTTTTTAAAAGTGGTGGAAGTCTTTTATAATTTTTTGAGGCAGTTGCTGTAAGAAAGAACAATCGGGTCCTTTGGAACAGAAATGTGGTTTTTAAATGGCATTTTTTCCCCCCACAATTTTTAAAAGTGCTGAGAAAACTGTTTTATTTTTTTGGGGTCATGTTGTTTTAAATGCACAATACCAGGTTCCCCATTATAAAAAAAAAAATGTTGTTTTAACAGACATTTGTTTTTCCAATTTCAAAAGGGCTCAAGGGTTGTTTTGAATTTTTTGGGGGGATTTTGCTGTGACATGCAGCTATATACAGGTCCTTTTATAAAAAAATGTTGTTTCTAAAAGACATTTGTTCTTCACAAAATTTTCAAAGTGGCTCATGGTTAGTTTTGAATTTTTGGGGGGTTTTTTGTGAAATGCAGTTACTACTGGTCCTATTTTAAAAATGTGGTTTTTAAAGGGCAATTTTTTCTTGCAATGTCAAAAGTGGCTCAAGGTTGATGGTGCTGTCAGAAAACAGGATAGGTAGGACACTGTTAATGGAAATAGTGCAAAATTACTTGTTTTTGCAGTCTTTAACATAGCTAGCAATCCCCGTATTGGACAACCCCTTTAATACAATTAAAAAAAAAGGGAAAAAAAGGTGGTGGGGATTCCATCTATTTTTTTAAAAAGTTTTTTCTAGAATTAAAATACTAAATCTTCATGTACAAATAGCGGTAAAAAAAAAATTCCCCTAATTGTACAAAGGGGGATACAGGAAGTTTTACCCCGATGTAGGTTATTTAGAGGAATGGGGATGGGGCCGGCAGAGAACAAGAACAAGCAAATTTACTCAGAGTTGAGTAAAATGAGAAAAGAATGCCAAAAAAAAGGGCACCGGGGGGGAAAAAAGGGGCATTAACCCCGTATTTCCAAGTGAGCTCAATTTGGCCGCACTATGGGGGGGCAAGCGCTACCCAGGTCTTGATGTGTATTAGGAAGGCTGGAGGGCCCTTTCCCCACATTTCCCCTTTCCCCACTTGCTTCAGACGGGTGTTTTCGTTGCTGCGTATAAATGCATTTTTGTGTAAAAAAGGACGGACGCCAGCCTGGGCTCTCACCCCCACCCACTGTAACTCCGGGCCCCGGCAGTAAACTGCGTATTAATAGAGACAGACGCTTGCCCGGGCTCTCAACGACCCCCTGTAAGTCTGGGCCCCCGGCAGCTGGACCTCCTGTTAAAAGTGGGCAGACGCTAGCCTGGGCTCTCACCGCACCCCCCTGTAAGTCTGGCCTGGACTGTACTCCGTGTTAACAGTGGTGACGGCAGCACTGGCTCTCACCTTAGGGGCAATCAGGAGGCTTAAATTTCTCAAAAAAAACAGATTTTGAAAAAGGTGATTTCGTGAGGTTAAGTAGTGTCAAAAAGGCCCAAGGGCGGAACAAATTTCACAATTTGAGGCTTTTTAAAAATTTTTGGGGCTGGGTCACTATGGGGTGATCATTTGATCTCAGGGGAGTCTGTCCTTAATCATGAAGAAAGGGTTTTGGGGAAAAAAAAAACCCTTGATTGATTTCTGATCACCCCAGAAACCAGGAGGGCAAATGTCTTTTCGACCCAAGAAGTGTTTTGGGTATGATTTTGGAAATTTTTTTTACTTATGGGGAGGTTTTTAGCGATTTTTATCGACAAGTTGAAATCGGCAAGGTTTTTTGGTGATCGAAATTTCCAGATCATGCGATAATTAAAGGGTTAAAATCTGGATTCTATGAAGATCGGCCCTTTTTTGGCGCTTCCTGTAATTTTGGCGGCCAGCAAATCAGATTACAGAATAGAGCAGGTGAGATGTGTGTGCGACGTCATGACTGGGAGTGTATGGTTGCGATTGGCTGGAAAAATCACATGACCTCGTTTTACATAGAACAGCGTTTTCCTGTTTCAGCCTCAGTGTCTCTCAGGTCTCATAGGGATAGGACCTGCGCTCTGCTGTGGCCAAACAGCTCAGCGAAATTAGTCTTTTTTCTGCACAGAGAAACCTTTTACTATTAGCTGTGATCTTCCAATTTAGTTAGATTAGAGATTGAAGATTTTATGTAGTTGCTAGAGAATTTAAAAGCAGCATCTACCGCTGTAAATTCCCGGCGGTGGGAGCGGGGGTGGGGGGGGCCCGCGGGCGAACACTGAACAAGCTTATCTATAAAGAACACTGGATAAAGTTCACCAAGACTTAGTATAGACATTGAGTGGAATATCTTTATTTATTAACAGTTTGCTATTGAAATATTTCCTGGATATGGGCACCCTTTGAACTTATATTGGATACAATCATTTCTAGTAACTGCAGGTCTCTTTGTTAGCTGCAAAACTCCACTTTTATTTTTCAGTATACATTTCAGATAGGTGTTCATTTTAAATTTTTTACCCATTACACTGTGACTGTTGATATATCCACCTTGAAAGTTTAAAATTACAATCCAGCATCTTGTAGTCAGCACAGGTTGTTTGTTGCCAAACATACCGCGTATCATACGAAAACAACACAGTTACGTGTATTTTGACTTTTGCGCACCCAGCATTGTTCATTGACGCAGCATCTACGTAAATCTTAAAACAGCAATTCTATATTTCCCCCCAGGTGAATTGAAAGGTGCAAAAAATATGTTTATTTTACCAAAACATAACGTTAGTGTTTTTTGACTTTTGAAACACCCAGCATTGTTCATTGACGCAGCATCTACGTAAATCTTAAAAACAGCAATTCTATAGTCACCACAGGTGAATTGAAAGGGTGCAAAAAAATACCGTGTATTATACGAAAACATAACAGTACAGACAAAACAGACTCCTTTTCCCGGCACTTTTTAATCGGGGGGTCAGACAGGTTTAATGGTCATTCTGCGGTCCAGGACAGGTTATAGTCAATGTCCAGTGAAACTAAAATGGTGGTTGAAAGACTCCTTTTTGCAGCCCCTTTTTAAATCTGGGGGTCATGCAGGTTTGGGGCTCATGCTGCGTTCCAGGACAGGGATATTCAATGTCCAGTTCAAGTAACATGATGGTTCAAATCATACTGCCTTCTGGCACTTTTTAATTTTGTGGGGGATGCAGGTTTAAGGGTCAGGCTGTGGTCCAAGACAAGGATAGTAAATGGCCCTGTGATTTTTTTTTCTGTGACTTTTATAACCTAAGTGTTTTTGCCTAAGATGTAGCACGTATCCATTGACGTTGTGGATGTTAATTTCAGCTTCTCCAGCCTTGTTTGGGTGTAATAATGAAGGTGTTGTTGCTCTCCATAGACTTTAATGGTAATCGCGCATAATCGACGCTCACTATCGAAAAAACCTTATCGATAGCGGCCGACTATCGACTATCGATCGATCTCGATAGCCAACGCAATCGCTCAACACTACTTATGGGGTGTGCGGACGAATTAACACATCTACACGTGTAAAAAATACCTTTAAAAACTGCAGGGAGGGGTGTATGTTGTATGTTATCACACTTGAAAAAAAAAAGAAAAATGTTAATAATGTAATATATAAATAAAACTTCCCTAAATAAATTCTGTAAACAAATGTCAGTTACCAAAAAATATACTAAATGACAGTCACTGTACAAAATAGGATAGTGCCACTTTGTGATCTGTGGGTCAAAAAGGTTTAGGGGTCATGCTGTGTTACAGGACAGGTATAGTTAATGTCCAGTTCAACTAAAATGGTGGTGGAAAGACTCCTATTTCCGGCACTTTTTAATCTGGGGGTCATGCAGGTTTTGGACTCATGCTGTGGCCCAGGACAGGGATAGTCAATGTCCACTGAAACTAAAATGGTGGTTGAAAGACTCCTTTTTCCGGCACTTTTTAATCTGTGGGTCATACAGGTTTGAGGGTCATGCTGCGTTCCAGGACAGGGATATTCAATGTCCAGTTCAAGTAAAATGATGGTTCAAATCATTTCTGCCTTCTGGTACTTTTTAATTTGTGGTGAAAGCAGGTTTAAGGACATGCTGTGGTACAAGACAGGGATAGTGAATGGTCTGTGATTTTCTTTCTGTGGCTTTTTTAACCCTAGTGTGTTGCCTAAGAAGTAGCACGTATCCATTTGACTGTTGTGTATGTTAATTCCAGCTTCTCCAGCCCTGTTTGGGTGTAAGATTGAAGGTGTTGTTCCTTCCCAAGACTTAATGGTCATCGGCGATAATCTATTATCGACTATCGGAAATCGTCTTGATAATTGCCGATATCGACTATCGACCCGATGACGATAGTCAACGTAATCGCTCATCACTAGCGTTTACATCAATCTCCATTGTGACTAGTTAAAACACAAAATTGATATAAAAACTTGTAGCCTCATTTATCAAAATGATCTAAAATTTTGACTATCCTTGTTGACAATTGTGACCAATCAGAGCTCATCTTTCATTTCTTATCCTGCCCTGGAAAAATAAAAGCTGAGCTCTGATTGGTAGCAATGAACAACAAAGACAGTCTTATGCTTAGACAGTCTTGATGAGGCCCTTTGGGCCTGTCTTGGGATCACTGTATGCCAGTATAGATACGTGATTAACTATCCGCTATATGGTACAAGTCTGAGCTTTTCTAACCTATTTAAGCACCATGACCTGATTGTTTAAGTGCTTATACTGTATATTTCAAGACATCTAATGTGAAATATGAAGAAGAAATGGGGAATCTTCTCCATGATTTCACTTTTTATATAAAGAATCACTAACAATGCAATGATGACCATGTCAAAGGCTTCTGTCTCACATATCCCCTCCCCATCTCACAGATTCGGTGTCTGCCTAATTGGTGTTAAAAGGGAAGATAACAAAAACATCTTGTTGAACCCGGGGCCGCGTTACATCATGAGCTCCTCTGACACCTGCTTTTATATTCACGTGACAAAAGAAGAGAATTCGGCTTTTAAACAACATAAGCAGCTCGAGAAATTACGACGATACAAATCCTCATATCATGGACCGTCCAGACTACCTGTGCACAGCATCATTGCCAGCATGGGTGAGTATGGGGAAAGGGCTGAACACTTCATAATGTTTTTATTGATTTTGTATATCGTAGGAAATCCTACAATTTTCTTATATATTTGTACTAAACATTCTTCTCCCATAGATCCTATACCAGTGCAGTAGAAAAATAGTGTAAGCCACATGCCTGTCCATACTCCTGTGGAGTAATGTATGGACAAAACAGTCAAGGGACAGCTACACACGTGACACGCTCTGTAGCATTAGTCTATTATTCCTGTTTATCGCATTGATGTCATGCAGAGTAGAGCACTGAGCTATCCCCGCACCTTCCATAGACTATTAAGTGCACATGTTCTACCACTAATTTATTCAAACCCGCTGTCGCTATGTGAGTGTGGTGAGGAAGAGATCTGTGTGGATCCCAGCAGTAGGACCCCCAGCGATCAAACATTTATCAGCCTTTATGTGGAAATATGATACATGACTTTTGTGGTAAAATCCCTTTAAAGGGAACCTGTCAGGTGGTTTATGCTGGCCTATCTGAGTGCAGGATGTAATAGGGATAGAGATTCTGAACTCTGTGATCTATAGGATTATATGATAGAGGAGAGAAGCTGAGCTCTGTGATATATAGAGTTATATGATAGAGAGATAGGAGCTGAGCTCTGTGATATATAGGGTTATATGATAGAAGAGAGAAGCTGAGCTCTGTGATATATAGGGTTATATGATAGAAGAGAGAAGCTGAGCTCTGTGATATATAGGGTTATATGATAGAGGAGAGGAGGTGAGCTCTGTGATATATTGGATTATATGATATAGGAGAGAAGCTGAGCTCTGTGATATATAGAGGTATATGATAGAAGAGAGAAGCTGAGCTCTGTGATATATAGGGTTATATGATAGAAGAGAGAAGCTGAGCTCTGTGATATATAGGGTTAGATGATAGAGGAGAGGAGCTGAGCTCTGTGATATATTGGATTATATGATATAGGAGAGAAGCTGAGCTCTGTGATATATAGAGGTATATGATAAAAGAGAGAAGCTGAGCTGTGTTATATATTGGTTTATTTGATAGAGAGAGAAGCTGAGCTCTGTGATATATAGGGTTATATGATAGAGGCGAGAAGCCGAGTTCTGTGATATATAGGGTTATATGATAGAGGAGAGAAGCTGAGTTCTGTGATATATAGGGTTATATGATAGAGGAGAGGAGCTGAGCTTTGTGATACACAAGGTTATATGATAGAGGAGAGAAGCTGAGCTCTGTGATATACAGGGTTATATGATAGAGGAGAGAAGCTGAGCTCTGTGATGTACAGAGTTATATGATAGAGGAGAGAAGCTGAGGTTTGTGATATATAGGGTTATATGAAAGAGGAGATGAAATGAGATCTGTGATATATAGGATTGTATGATAGAGTAGAAAAACTGAGCTCTGTGATTAGAGATGGACGAATTTCTCAAAAATTCGATTCACCGACTTCGCCGAATTTTCCTACAAAATTTGTTTCGGTCCGAATTACTTTGGGACGAAGCGCATTAAAAAGCAGCTATTTCCAGGCTGCACAGAGCCTGCAGGGTGCTGTAGAACTTGTGCCATGCTTAAATATGCAGAGGGAGCTTGGTTTGGTCTTCATACAATGTTGTGTTTTAGTATGACACGCAGATGACTGCCGCCGCTCTTAGAATCGCTTTACTATAAAATTTCCTGGGCACTTAAGAGGGCAAAACTGACCAAAAAACTGAAGCGGGAATGTTGCCTGATAAAGTCATGGCAGCGACAGCTGGAAAAAAACAAGCTGAGAGCTCAGGTGGCAACATTAGTGACAGAGTGTGGAGGTGACGGCAGCAGCCACAGCAGCAGCATGAGGTAAGACAGTGGCACAATGACATTCTGGAGGTGGCAAAAAGAGGAGTAGGCCACAGAGTGGCACAATGACACAGTGTGGAGGTGACGACAGGAGCAACAGCATGAGGTCAGACAGTGGCACAATGACACTGTGTGTAGGTCACAGCAGCAGCCACAGCAGCAGCATGAGGTCAGACAGTGGCACAATGACATTCTGGAGGTGGCAAAACAGTAGTAGGCCACAGAGTGGCACAGTGACACAGTGTGGAGGTGATGGCAGCAGCAGCATGAGGCAAGAGAATGGCACAATGACAGAGTGTGGAGGTGGGTGGCAATATCAGTCCCTGGTAAAGATGGTTGTGGCAGATGGAGAAACTGGCAGCAGATGTGTGGCATCAGGCGGGTGGCGGCATCAGAATAGTGGCTGAGGCAGGTAGTTTGAACCCAGACTCATTTCTCACAGTTTGGGTGAGGCGTCATGGCTGATGTAGTCTGACGCCTAAGGCATTGGTGTGTGGAAATCCTGGCCGATCCACGCCTGATTCATCTTGACAAAGGTCAGTCGTTCCACATTTCCCGTGGGCAAGCGGGTTCTCCTTGGTGTAACGATGGCCACCGCCGCACTGAACACCCGCTCTGATGCCACACTACTGGCCGGGCAGGACAGCTTCTCCACTGCAAACTCAGCAAGTTGCAGCCACACATCCAGTTTGGCTCCCAGTAGTCCAGTGGATCTTTTAACTGGGGTGGAAGAGTGCTGTTCAAGTAGGCTACCACCTGTTGGTTCAGGGACAGCTCCAGGTCCTGCTGCTGCTGCTGCTGGCAACTGCCCTCCTCACTAGGCGGGTGAAGGAAGCTGCTCATCAGTGACTCCAGACTTAGGTTGCTGCTGATGGAGCTGGTACTGCTCCTACCTCCCCACCTTCCCTCAGCAGCCGCGGCAGTAGTACGTGAGCGCTGAAGAACCCCCAAGTCAGACCTGTCAGAGGAGGGAAGATGCCGCACATAGGAAGCGACCAACTGACTACGGAGGATTTCCCTATAGTATTTGAGTTTGTCCTCCCTCTCATCAGCTGGGAAAAATGCTCCCATTTTGGACCGGTAGCGAGGGTCCAATAGGGTGGAAAGCCAGAAGTCATCACTCTGCCGGATGGTGATTATTCGGCTGTCACTAGCCAGGCAAATCAGCATGCTGTGGGCCATCTGCACAAGTGACTCCGAGGGGCTCCCTGCCTCCATCTCCACCGTATACTGCCACGGTGCTTGCGGGTCATCTGCCTCATCTTCCTCATCTTCATCTACCTCCTCCAGCTGCTCCTGCTCTCCCTTGTCACCTGGGTAGAAAATCCACTCAATTCACCAGACAATGCTTCTGTTGGTGTGCTGAGCAGGAACCACATTCACCCAGTGGGCCGTAACGGACATGTACTGGCCCTGACCGTAGTTACAGCTCCAGACGTCTGCGCTGCCGTGCACCTTGGAACAAACTGATAAGCTCAAGGACTGGCCCACCTTCTGTTCTACATATTTTTGAAGTGCTGGTACTGCCTTTTTGGAAAAGAAATTACGGCTTGGTACTCTCCATCTCGCTCGGCACAAGCCATTAGTTCTCTGAACGGTGCAGAGTCCACCATTGGAAAGGAGGGTCACTGCAGTACCAACAACTTGGACAGGAGCACGGTCAGCTTCTGCACCTTAGGATGGTTGGACGCCATACTGTTGTCTCTTTGCAATCGCCTCGTGAACGACTGCTGGCGCATAGTAGAGAGGGCAGGGCATCTGGGACCGGAGATTGATGTAAAAGAGAAACAGCTCCCTTCTGCAGAGGTGGTGGAGCCTTGACTGGCTGCAATGGCATGCATGCCACTGGGCGCTGCTGCTGCTGTTGCTGTGGTGGCAGGATGGACCACCACTTCTGAGCCCCGTTTCTCCCAGGCCACCGGATGGTGACGCTGCATGTGTTGACGCAGGGCCGTGGTGCCAACGTTAGCTCCCTGGCCACGCTTCACTTTCTGCTTACAGATTCTACATATACCCATATTCGGCTCCTCCGGTGTCTTAGCAAAGAACTGCCACACCGCCGAGCATCTGATTTTACCGTCAACGCTCCGCACTGAGTGACTACTACCGGCGTTGCCTCGCTGAGCCCCTGTGCCGCCATTTTCTTGGACCTGCGAAGTGGGTTTTCCACCTCGTGGCCGCTTGGCTCCTGACCTCACACTGCTGCTACCCTGCTGATTCACGGCCACACAACCCACTTACTGACTGTGCCGCTGCCTGATGCATAAGCTGATGCCCTCTTCTCCTGACGATGATGAAGCCCTTGCTTCACCTGGCTCCCAAGTGCGGTCGGCTACATCATCACGATTGTGTGTTCATCGTCACTGCTGTCCTCATCACCGGTCTTGGTATGCGAGAGGTGACCCCTCACAACATGACCTCCATGCACTCTGCACATCTATACTTTGCTGCCTACTGCAAGAAGGCAGGGGATATTGGGGCCCCATTTCTTCGCTGCCAGAAGCTGCTGACGGCCCACTCAAATTTGTTCATCCTTGTTGTATTAGTGGTGCTGAGCCAGACCACATAGTAGGATCTCTGGCTGAGGGGAACCGGATGGGACGAGAGCGGGTTGGGGGAAAGGTGAGGGGCTCGCTGTACCCGCTCCCGGGCCATGCCAACTAAGGGTAGTGTTCTGACGTTCCACAGATCTTGCCTGGGGTTGTCATGATGTCATCTGAGAGGAAGTGGAGATGACTAGTCAACCAATCAAGAACCATTGGGTTGCTGAAAAACACACGACCGCTAGATGACACCGGCAGTTCTGGCCTCACCGAGTGACCCCTGCTGCGACGTCCCCTTGCTGTGCAGCGCCCTGTGCCTGTTCAGGAATGTTTGTGCCTGTGCCACTCGCGCAGGGTGAAGAGCCTGCACCTCTTGTCTGACATACTGTTTGTTCTAAAATGTACAGACACTGTTTGGATGAAGATATCGTATATGATAAATATACACCCTGTATTTGACTCCATATGAACCCACTAGAAGCTTGGGTAACCCTTGGATAAAATTGCGCTCCACAACATGGGCAGGAAAAATTTACTTGTATGTGCATTTAAAAACACTGGGTATTTTACTGAATATAAAAGCACAAACAGGCTTAATTAACCTTCGGATATGAATTATGCTACAGAATTTCTTCTTTGGCGGTGAAAAAAGATTGTTTCTTTTACTGAATACAACTGCAGAAAAATACTTAGTTAACACCTTGATGTAAGTTGCGGAAAAGAAATGTGTCTGCCAACAATTACCAGCTTTGTAGCGTGTTTAAAACGTGTGTATTTTACAGACCACAAAAACCCAAAAACTCGTAATTAACCTTCAGATATGAATTATGCTACAGGAAAAATTTCTTCTTTGACGGTGAAAAAGACGGTTTTTTTTAGTGACCACAACGCAGAACAATGCTTAATTAACCCGGATCAAATATTGCGCAAAGAAATGAGCTGCCAAAAAATGAAGTGGTAATTTGGATTGTAAAAACGCTGTTACTTTAAATGAATATCAACGGAACGGCTTAGATAACCCTTGGATATTCAATGTGCTTGATGAGCAGTATAGCATTAAAATGTATATGCAGCTGCATTGGACACACACTGGACTTCATTTCCAATACCCCACAAAATCAGATTAGAACGTAAAGTAGAAAGCAGTCTCTGAGACAAGCTGTGACACCCCCCAAAAAAATCGCTGTATAAAATGTGAATTCTTATTAAGAGATATCATAAGCAGCAGCAGCGTGCAGTCCGTGCCAATTCCCACTCGTACCAGTGAGAGCGGTATGAGCGCTCCCAGCGTCGCGCGCGTGGACTTATGATAGTGCGGTGACGTCCACAGAATTCCCACCGGTCTCCTGATTGGCTTCACTCTCTGCACATGTCCATGTTGCATGCCTTCTTCCTCCCAGACCTCTTTGCCCCATGTAACGCCATGTGCTCGCAGCCATTTTAGCAATTAAAAACGCGCTTCATTCCCATGAATCACCCCAAACTTCGGCTTCGTTCAGAATCAACGTTTTCTGGAAATTCTAAACGAATTCCACTTCATTAGAATCAATTTGCCCATCTCTATTTGTGATATATAGGGTTATATGATAGAGAAAGAGAAGCTGAGCTCTGTGATATATAGGATTATATGATAGATGATAGAAGCTGAGCTTTGTTATGATTTTATAGTGATAACCTCTCGTGATATTGGGATGAGAAGGAGCTGAGCTCTGTGATGTATAGGGTTATATGATAGAGGGAGAGGAATTGAGCTCTGTAATATATAGGGTTATGTAATACAGGAGAGGAGCTGAGCTCTGTGATACAGTATATAGGGTTATATAATAGAGGAGAGAAGCTAATTTGGGGCTTTGGTTTGTAGAATCAAATGATTCTAGCTATGCCACTGTAGAGAAAAAGGTGGAAGTCATTGCGCAAGTCTACGCAACTCATACAAACTAAAAGAACAATCAGAGATATTAAGACATTTATGCCTCTAAATACATTAGGAGTATCTAGCACCAGAGAACTTTCAATTATTACACAGCAGTCTTAATGAGTTTCATACAAAATCTTAAAAGTCACTTTGTATCCTTCCAGCCTAATGAACATCAACCCAAATATTAAGTTTCCTAAAAAAATCCTAAATGATGTAAACCAAACTCTAAAATATGTAATTTAAAAGTGGGTTAAGCCTTCTAAACTCACAACAGATTAGCATAACATAAAAAGACATTCCTGACTCAATAACTTATTTGAATCAATAATCTCAGGTGTTCAAGATTTCTATCCTGACTTATAAAACACCGAAAATAATGAAAAAAAAATAAAATTTTATTTATGTTGTTTTAAATTCTTTTTTTGTCTGTTACTTACGAAAATAAACTTTTAGGGGGACATGTATGAAAACTAGGTCTAAGACTTCATTTGTTGTCCATAGCAACCAATCAAAGCTTCGTTGATTGGTTTCTATGGGCAACAAAGAAAGACTTAGACCTAGATGGTTTTCATACATGTGGCCCTAAAAGTAAAAAATATATCACTTTCACATTTTCTAGAACCAGAGTATAGTCCATTTTCATTTTGTATTTCAGGAGAAACAATATTTATTCCCATAACCTTCCATATAAAACCATAATATTCAAAATTTCAAAAAAATTCCAGTCATGTCTATAATACATAATATTTTTTACTTGTTTTATTGTGAATATAATCATCAATTAGAAAAACTAGACCTTAAACAGTTTGGAATTACATGTGAACTTTAGGTTTTTATTAATATTCGGCAACCAACTAAGTTAAAGTTAACATTCTTCTTTGCTTCTTTTCTAACTTCTGTAAAGCTAATCCATTTTTTTCTCCACAACGAAGCAAACAAATAGTTAACATTATGAACTGCTACATTTTGTTATTTAAGGCAATATTAGTATGTTCCTCAAAGAACATTCCTAACCTTCTTATAAATACTGTATATGCATAACACCTGCCAATATTGCCTTCCTTGGAGAGCACTTTAACAGTTCTACAGCCCTTTGTGTAAAGAATCCTTTCAGTTGCTGGAGATTGTATCTTTTTCCTTCCAGCTGTATTTGATAAGCTTATCTCCCCTGTGTGAGGACCTACAACTAAATGAATTTTCTACATTGAAGATAAATCTATTTTATGACAGGTTTGATTTTTTTTCTTCCCCTGCCTGAAACACATAAAATTTCTAATTAAGTCCCCAATTAACCTTTTGAACATTTAAGCCTAAGGATTTCAATATTTTGAAAAGATGTTAAAATTTAAAAATGCCCCAATTTGAATTTGTTTTACAAACCCAGCTAATGGACTTTTGGTTCCAGTTTCCATATATGTGTGTACATATCTGGTCTCACAGTTTTTCTATCTATCTATCTATCTATCTATCTATCTATCTATCTATCTATCTATCTATCTATCTATCTATCTATCCATCGTAAAAAGTTGAATACATTGTTACCCTTTTGCTTTATTATATGTATATATTGTAAGGTATCAGCTCGGTGGTAGGATAATACAGGACCAGTCCTTTAGCTCTGTGTGAACATTCAGGCGTTTATTTCAGCCTTAAACAGACCGCAACACAAACATGGGCTTAACTTCAGCCATAATGCAGATTCTGTAAATAAATATCTATTCTGTGGGAGCAACTATTTACACTGCTGCTTCTGAGATGGCGACAGGGTCTCCGCCACTTTGACCTCCTCAATGGCTGGCGTCCATTGGGCCACAGCGCACGGGGCTTCTAGAGGGTCCCTCTCTTTCCAGGGTTTTAACAAATTCACATGATACCCTTGGTGGGCTTCCTCCTGCCTGGTTGGGGTGTACCCCGTAATTTTACTTCGCTCACTTTTTCGACTACCTCATATGGCCCTTGCCATTTTGCGAGAAACTTGCTTTCTACTGTGGGTACCACACCAGAACTCGGTCTCCGGGTTTAAACTGCTGAGACGGGCTGACCGATTATAGACCTTTGCCTGGGCCTCTTGAGCCTGGAGGAAGATGCTCCTTCACAATAGGCATCACCTGGGCATTCTCTCCTGCATCTTGGGGGATAAGCTCTATTACACTTTTATACGGAGTGACCTCCCCCCTTCCCAGGTCTCCTTGGCAACATCGAACAACCCCCTTTGGGGGTCTACCATATAACAAACTCAAATGGGAAACCCTGTGGATACTTGGGGCACCTTCCTGATGGAAAACACAGATAGGGTATAAATAATCCAAATCCGCCCCACCTTTTTCAACTACTCGTTTTAAAACATAGCCTTCGGTTTTTTGTTAAAAACTTCGCCACCCGTCTGTTTGTGGTGAAAAACAGAGGTGGGGGAGTTTTAACACTTTTCGAGGTCCGCATCACCCCGAAAAGAAGGGGGTCCCTTGATCAGTCAAAATTTTCCTTTAGGTATCCCAACCTTTGGAAAACACAAAACAACTCCTTGGCTATGCCCTTGGGGAATTTTTTGATGGGACTCCCCTTTGGGGGGACCGGGGCAAAATCGACCACGCCCAGGAAAAACTGAGTCACTAAACACCTCAAAATCGAAAGGGTTCAGGGGACTCGGAATTTTGGGCTACCAGGAAGTTATCTGGCAACGGGCAGGACTGGCAAATAGTCCCGAACTTGCGGTTGAAGCCCCGGCCAATAGAATTTTTAAAAGGATCCTTTTTTCGGGTCTTCTCTGACCCCGGGCCCCCCCTAAAATGGAATAAAGCCGGGCTATCCCATCTTCCGGAGGGTTTTAGGCACTACGATTTTCTACCAACCATTCCGACGTTTTGTCACCCATAAGCAGACCCCCTTCAGGCAAAATGGGGGGACCCTTTTCACCCCGGGCCTTTTGGGGGCACCCCATTTACTAACCCCCCACACTCCTTGGGGCCCTTTCTCTCAACGTTCCCCATCCCGGAGTTGGGCCGCCCCCAAAAGTTTTCCCGGGAAAACCCAAAAAAGGGGGACTACCTCGTGGGGGTTTTCCCTCCCATTGCCCACAAAATAGGGGAAAGGGAAAACCCGGTCCCCCTCTGGCTCAGACCCCCCCCGGGGAAAAACCCCAAACCCTTTTAGGGTTTCCTTTACTAGGCGTTTGGGTTTCCGTGGTATCCCCTTTCCAAAATGCCCCAGAAAAGAGAAAATCCCGCCCAAATTATAAGGGAATACTTTAAATTCTTGGGCCCAAACCCCTTTTCTGGGGTCCCAAAACTCCTTTCTTTTTTTCCAGGGTTTCCCCGGGGCCCAAGGGGGAAACCCCTTTAAATGTCACCAGAATCGGGGTAAAAACCTACTCTCCCCCCCGGGGAACCCAACCATGGTAAAAAAGGGCGGAGAGGGGGAAATTACCAGACCCCCCGGCCCAAAATAGTCCTGACACCAAGAGCCCTTTTAACCGTCAGTTGGAAAGAAATGCGGCCCTTCTCCGGCGGGGATTTGCGCCACATGCGGTGTGAAAAAAAAGCGAAAAACGCCATCCCGCAAAGCAGCCCTTGGGTTCCGAAGTTTTGGGGGCACTGGGAAAACCCAAAAGTCCGGGGCTTTGGAAAACCCCCACAAACCCCCTTTCCCGGAAAGCCCCCTTTGTTTTCGGGGTTTTCTGGTACCACCCTCCCCTTTAGGGGGACTCGCTGAAGACTCCCCTGTCCGGGTTTTCCCCGGGGTTTTTTTGGGTTTTCCCCAGTAGGCGGATTTTAAAAACCCCTGCCGGGTTTCCCGGGGTTCAGCAGTGAAAAAATTGTTCTACCAAGCTCACCAGGCAAATCGACGGGCCCTGGGTCCCCCTTGGGCCCCCAGGTCGGGATAGGGTCGGGAGCGAAAGTATAAACCCAATCCATGACTACCCATTCCCCCAATCTGAGCCGGGGTGCATACTTCCGGCTTTTTAAAACCATTTTTGCACCAGATAAAAAAAACCCAAACTTCGGGGGACCGGGTTACCCTTGCCCCGTACGATAAGCCCCATTGGGGGAACCCCGTTTGGGCCGTCCCGCCATGGTAAACCCAATTTCCGTACAGGATTTCTGCTTTCAACTTTGGATGCTCGTTAGCATCCGGGGGGCCAAGGTCACAAAAACCCTTTTTGGGTTTTTCCCGGGGGTTTAAAAAGGGGGGCTAAGACCTCTCCCCTTTGCCCCCGGTGGTAGCTGTTTTGGTTTGGGCCCAAACCCGCTAAAACCCCAGAGGTACGTCTGGGACGTTTTCCCAACCAGTGTCAGTTTTTTGAAAAGAAACCCTAACGCCCCCTTTGGGCATTATGGAAAGTTTGTCACTGGAGGCACTGGTTTTTTCCCCGGGGCCCGGAAATCCTGGGTCACTGTTGAATCACATGGTTGGTTTTCCTCTGAGCCCCCCCCTGGCTTCCAAAATGAGCTTGCTGTTGCTGAGTCAGAGTTGCTGCTGCTGCTCGGTTTCCCGATTGCGCTTTCATTTTCAGGAGCCTCTTTTGGGGCTGCTCTGTTGGCCATGGCTTCTGCAGGGCTTTTCTGTTGCTGTTTCGATAAAATTTTTCTGCTGCCTTGTACAGCCTCTTTTGGGTCGGGTGCTGCAAAATTGTTAAAACCCCCTTTTTGGGGTTGCTTTTGACTTTTCCCTACCTCCTTCCCCGGGCCCCCGCCTTTCTGCCGTGCATTTTTTTGTACTAGGGATTTTAAAATTTGTTCCTCCAAAGGACTATGTAGTGGAAAACTCCCCCCCCGTTGCGGGGCCCCTTTAAACCCCGGGACATTACTATGTCCAAAAAAAAAAACCACCAGCAGCCACACCCTTTTTCTAGCCCCAAACCCGTGCCTCTTAGCAATAAACAATTTTTGGCGTCCCGGGGCCCCTTTAAAATTTTCGCTGCCCGTAAAAATTTTAGCACTGTTGATGCACCACAACTTGTTTTTTTTTTTCCCAAAAAGCCCATTGCATACCTCCCCCAATTGTAAGGGGAACAGCTCGGTGGTTTGGATTAAAACATGACCCTTTTTTTAGCTCTGTTTGAACATTCAGGCGTTTTTTTTCAGCCCCTTTAAAAAGACCGAACACAAACGTGGGCTTTTAATTCAGCCAAAAATGGGAGAGAAAAAAAAACAAGTTCAAAACAGTCCCCTGCGGGCACTTTCAGTCCTGTTCAGATCAGGGCCCCCACCTTTCTTTTCCCCCAACTGAGACTTGGGGTTGTAAAATCGTTCTTGGGATCTTCTGCCCTGCACACCAGCACCCCTCCCCGCAAACACAGACCAAACACACCCCCCCTCCCCCCTGAGCTCCAGGGTAACATACAGAAACCAAAACCCTTTGGGCCCGGACCCAAGGATGTGAAAACAGTCACCCACCCCAAATTATGATGCTCCTGTGAAAACCGGGGGAACCCCAAGGGCTACTTTCGTACAAATATACTAACAATAAAAGGTTGGGTTTGGGAAACCCCACCCTCCCCCGACAATTAACTTACTGGTTTTCACCCACCCAAACGCCAAGGGGGACAATGACAAACCCCGCTTTTCCCTTTTTAAATTGGCCCTTTGCCAGCTTTTTTTCCCTTTTAGGGCACAGGATAACAAACCAAAAAAAGAAAACTTAAAAATGCCGGCCACTAAGTACACATACATTTAGTCCCTCACTTCCAAATGATCTTTGTTTTCCACACCCGGACCCCCCCCCCCCCCCCAAAACCATAGTACTCTTTCTGTCAAAAATACTAGCCTTTGGGTAGGGGCCCTTCTCCTTGGCTCCTCTGCTGTCCTCTACTCCAAATAGCAGCCACGCCCCCCGAAAACCAGTAAAGCAGGAATTTTTTAGGCCTGGGAAAAAAACCCCGGAAAGTTTTTGAACACCCCCCACCCCAAATGCACCTTTTCGGGAAAGGGGGAAACCCCTAAGGCTGGGAACATCCGTTTGTACGGTTTAAAATTGTCCCCGCAACTAATGTTTTCTGACCAACAAAACCTGGCTTAACCCCCCCCGAGACCAGGCCCTCGGGGCCCCTTTTTTAGCAGGTCTTTCCCCTTTGGCAAGCATCCTAAAGGGGTGGGGTTTTCTTTGTTCATCAAGTAATAAGGGCATAAAAGGATGGGCCATAGTGTTTTTGGGGAAGACAATTACTAGAAGCATTCATCGAGATTGGTGAAGAAATTATTCAACAATAATAAAGTAGAGTTGCTGGATTGACCCCCACAGCCCCCAGGGCTTCAAAACCCAAAAAAAACCTTTGGGTAGAAATTGAAGGGAAAAAGCGTTTTTGTACCCAAGTGTGTTTACCAGTCTGCACTAACATTGGGCACGTGTAGATGAGACCTGGAATCAGATTTAGTTTGGAAGATATGGGTTGTTTTTCTGAAATTTAGCCCCCCTGCAAAAGAAGGAATTTACAGTATTGAAAGCCCAAAAGGTTTTTAATTTTTTTTAAAAAAACTAACAAAATGTAATTTCGATTTTTAGGAGCAAAACAGTAACAATGCAGTTACATGACAAGAATCTTCATAAACTAGCAGTTGCTTAATAGTTGCAATTCAAATTTATGAATGAGAGCCAAGATGATTATCTATAAAATGATGGTAGTCTCAAGTTTAGTGCGGCAGTGGGTGGTGAGGTATGAAGCCTGAAAACTGGATTTTTTAAACAGATTTTTAACACTTTATTTTTTGTAAATATTTATTTTCAGTTTGGTTATCCATTTAAAAAAAATCCCCTCAAAAAAAACAAATGTTCACACTTGCGCTGGAGAATACGGACATTTATGTTTCCCACTTTTCAACTCTACCATGTAGACTCGGACAAAGTCAGCAGAATCATCTCATCTAATTAGTGTAGTACACAGATAAGGCAGGATAATAATACTGTGCACAAAGAAAGTCTCTTTGTGCATTTCTCATGATACTCGCTTTTGTCTGGCAAAGAGGCAGTCAAATGAAATTGCTACTGTAGCAGTTCCAAGAAATAGGATTACCAAGTAAGCAGCTTTCTAGTTAGCAAGCTAGTAAGTGGGTGAATCAAAACCCATCAAAACTATATGAAATCAAACACCACTCTTTGTAACAGAGTTTACCACAACTCACCAGAACACACTGCAGGTAGATGTGGTTGCTAGACACCCAGGTTGTGTCTGCAGAAAAGGTATCAGCCAGCAAGTTCTAAAGCGAGACCAGCCAGAAAGCTACCCATGGAGCAATAGACAGAAAAAGTAATGAAGTATCAAGATCTGTATGCAAAGAGAAAACAAGTGAACTGAGCTGGGGTAAAAAAAAAAAAAAAAAAAAAGAAAAATGGGGACAATCCATATCAGTGAGCAAAAGAGTTAACCTGCAAACCAGCCAAAGTAAGGAGCCAGGAGAGTACAAAACTGTAGGGATCAGCAGGTTAAAACAACAGAGCCAGGACACTAAAAGGCAATCACAGGCAAAAAACATTATCAGAATAAAAAAAAAACAAGAAAAAACAAAAAGGTTTCCCATGTTCCCCTCGTGCACTCAGACTCCTGCTGTCTTCCTCTGCCTTTGGCCCTGAAAAAAAGCCTTATGTCTGACATGCCCAAAGGCCTTTAGTGTTCAGAGGACCATTTAAGGTTTTCTCTGCTTCCAAGTGGGCCAATGTGAGCAACTGGGTTGCACTTGAAAGAGAAAGCGCTTCCGAACAGTGAAACCAGGCAGTGACATGTGACTGCTGCATCCAATCACCAGGTGCCACAGAATTAGCTGATTGCTGA
This sequence comes from Phyllomedusa bahiana, assembly GCA_025379985.1. NCBI lineage: Eukaryota > Metazoa > Chordata > Amphibia > Anura > Hylidae > Phyllomedusa > Phyllomedusa bahiana. Next base: position 42,648 of record JAODAL010032415.1, read on the forward strand.
GAAGCGGCAGTACAGGGTGGGCCATTTATATGGATACACCTAAATAAAATTGGAATGGTTGGTGATATCAACTTCCTGTTTGTGGCACATTAGTATATGAGAGAGGGAAAACTTTTCAAGATGGGTGTTGACCATGGCGGCCATTTTGAAGTTGGCCATTTTTGATTAAACTTTATTTTTTTCCATTGTTTTTCTTGTGAAGTTCTCAATAAGTTTGATGTGTTACATGATCCTATTCCCATTGGAAAAAATGGCCGCCATGGTCAATATACACATACAAAGCAGGAACATATATTTAAAACATCCATTTATTGATATATCCTTTAAAATATATATAACTTCTTATGTGCACATAGTGCTACTTGCGTTTACAGGATAGAAATGCCACGACCGGCAACAGACAAAAAGTCCACAGTGTGAAACTCCAAACCCTCCGCTTCTGGAGAGAAATCGTGGAGCGATGTACAGACAGGTCAGGCAGAGGTGAACATGCACAACGTTTCGGGGACGCTCCTCCCCTTACTCCTCAATAGAGGAGAGGAGCTGAGCATTGTGATATATAGGGTTATATACTAGAGGAGAGGAGCTGAGCTCTGTGATATATAGGGTTATATAATTGAGGAGAGGAGCTGAGCTCTGTGATATATTGGGTTATGTGATAGAGGCGAGAAGCTGAGCTCTGGGATATATAGGGTTATATAATTGAGGAGAGGAGCTGAGCTCTGTGATATATTGGGTTATGTGATAGAGGAGAGAAGTTGAGCTCTGGGATATATAGGGTTATATGATAGAGGAGAGGAGCTGAGCTCTGTGATATATAGGGTTATATAATAGAGGGAGAGAAGCTGAGCTCTGTGATATATAGGGTTATATGATAGAGGAGAGAAGCAGAGCTCTGTGATGTATAGGGTTATATGATAAAGGAGAGAAGCTGAACTCTGTGATATATAGAATTATATGATAGAGGGAGAGAAGCTGAGCTCTGTGATATATAGGGTTATATGATAGAGGGAGAGAAGCTTAGCTGAGCTCTGTTATATATAGGGTTATGTGATAGCGGAAAGAAGCTGAGCTCTGTGATATATAGGGTTATATTGTAGAAAGAGAAGCTGAGCTCTGTGATATATAGGATTATATGATAGAGGGAGAGAAGCTTAGCTCTGTGATATATAGGGTAATATGATAGAAGGAGAGAGGTTTTGCTCTGTGATCTATAGGGTTATATGTAGTGATGAGCGATTGTGTCAACTATTGTTATCGATTCGATAGTCGATATCGACAATTATCATGACGATTTCCGTTAGTCGATAACAGATTATCGCAGATGACCATTAAAGTCTATGGGAGAAGAAAGATAAAAATTTAAAATGGTATGGAAGAGGTTTTGAAAGTCTCTTATTGAAAGACGGCAAATCACAGCTATTCTTAAATCCCTCTAATTTCCTACAGCCAACTAGGATTAGAAACAAAATTGTTTTCTAGCGAATACCTGTGAAATGCGGTCTGGTGGACGAACCGTAAGACAAAATCAACAGTGTTCTTCCTTCAGTCCCAGGGATTTACAACTGCCCAGTAGGACTAGGACTTGATTGTTTTCAACAAACTATCATACAAGTGCGCTATCTATGAACAAAACTGGCCACACCAAAGTGAAAAAACCCTATTAAGTATACGGATAATAAAACGTTTTTGCACCTATAAATACAACGAATTCACGCGCAATAAAACTATTCATAAGATACACGGATGAGAAATTTCATTTTTTGCAGAAATGACAAACGAGAACAGTTACTAGAAAATTTCTGTATTCTAATGTAAGTACAAGGTGGCTCTTTGAACAATACTGGGCTGCATCAAAGTGAAAAACAGCTATTTAAAAGTTATACGAATAAGAAAAGGTGGTTCTTGCACCAATGAAATACACCAGCACTTACTAGAAAATTTCTATATCCTAATGTAAGTACAAGGTGGCTCTTTGAAAAAAACTAGGATGCACAAAATAAAAGGTACAATTTCACCTCACGTGCGAGGTGTGCTTGCCAAAAAGTGGTAAAAAAAATGCCATTTCAATGCAGGTTCAAAGTAGAGTCTGGGTTGCACAATATACACTCTCCTTTCCAAAGCCCGCCCGCCCTTCCGTCAGCCCCCACCCCCCGTGGCTGTACAGCGCTAGATGCTTCTTTAAAAGTCTCTGTCTAACTAATAACTGAAATTCTCTAATCTACCTATATTCTAATGTTCACAGCTAAAAGCATAGTTGTCTGTATGAATAAAGAGAAGAAACTGTTCTCTGAAGCTACTGTATTGAGAGACACGCAGCCACACGTCTTGCTCTAGTGAGATACACTGAAACACTGAAAACTGAACAGGAAATTGTCAAAAACGAGGTCATGTGATTTTTCCAGCCAATGACAACCATACACATCACAGTCATGACGTCGCACACCCAGCACACCCTGCTCTATGCTCTAAACTGATTTGCTGGCCGTCAAAATGACAGGAAGCGCCGAAAATGGCGCAATAGTAATAGATTGTCACATAAAATATCGCGTGATCGGAAATTTCCAATCAACCTAAAAATCGTGCCGATTTCAACTTAATAATCTCTCATCCCTAGTTATATGATAAAGGAGAGAAGCTGAGTTCTGTGATCTACAGGGTTATATGATAGAGGAGAGAAGCTGAGAAAGGCATTGATAGGAAATATATAAGGGTCATGTGATAGAGGAGACAAGTTGAGCTCTGTGATATATAGGGTTATATGATAGAGGAGAGTAGCTGAGATCTGTGATGGAGGAGAGTAGCTGAGCCGTGTGATATATAGGGTTATATGATAGAGGAGAAGAGCCGAGCTGTGTGATATATAGGGTTATATGGTAGAGGGGGAGAAGCTGAGCTCTGTGATCTATAGGGTTATATGATAGAGGAGAGAAGCTGAGGCTGTGATCTATAGGGTTATATGATAGAGGAGAGAAGTTGAGCTTTGTGAAAAATTTTAGGGTTTATGACAGGGGAGAGGAGTGGGAGCTCTTTGATTCCCCTTTCCCCTGTAACTTTTTTGGATAAAGTATCAATGGTTGGGAAGATTGGATTTTACATAACATGAATTTTTCCAAAATTTTTTAAAATTAAGTAGATGTTTAAAAATTTCATGTTTATGGGGTTTTTACAAAAAATTTCATATTTCTTTTTTCCCAAGGCACAGGGGTTGTTTTTCAAGACAAAAACGTCATTCTACCAAAAGAGACAAACCCAAACCAAAAATAGAAGTTAAAAAAAGGGAAAGGAAGACCCATAAATTGGGACCTGTTCTAAAACTTGGATAATTAAAAACCAACATCCGTGTATCTTCTAAATAAACCAGTCAGAAGAAAACCCCAATCTGTATTAAATTTTTTGGGTTTCCCAAAGTGAGTACGTATAATATGGAATTTTTAATTTAGTGGATAACTAATATTTACAAAAAGTTTAAATTTTTCTTAAAAAAAAACGAAAATTTTTGGGGTTTTAAGGGCGGAAATAATAACCCTAAAATTTTTTCCCTTTGAGTGGAAGCCCCTACCCCAAAAAACCCCGTCAGTTTTTTTTCCCCGGCCCCATTTTATAAAAATTGCTAAAAAATAATAAAAGGGGGTCCCCGTTCTACAGTAAAAGGGGTCCTATTGTTTCCCACGGGAAACTTTTTTTTCGGAATTTTTTTTTTGGGGGGGTGGGGGGGGGGGGGGCGGTCTTTGGAAACAGGGTTGAAAAAAACGCCGATCAGTGCAGAAAACTTACCTTTGGGAACCCTATTTTTAAAGCACCAAATGTTTTTGGCACGTTTTTTGTGTGTTTTTTGTAGAAATGCACAGCGAATCTAATGCTGTGCATTTCTGCAAATAAAATGTGCCAAGAAAGCAAAAAAAAATAGAAAACACCAAACCAAAAAAAAAATTCCCAAAAAAAAAATGGGTTTGATAGGGAGGGACAAAAATCTCAAATTTTATGAACATTTTTAGGATTTGGGTTTTTTAAAGGGCTTTTTTTTTTTTCCCCCCCTGCCTGTAAGTTTGCCCCTTTGACTCAAAATGAATGTAAAAAAAATAATTTTTTGCTAAAATGTTGAAATCTCTACTCAAGGAGAAGTGAGTTTTATTCTAAAATGCTGTAAAGAAGTTGAGTTGGGTACAGAGAAAAGTCATTGCAGCTGATACACACAAGTCCAATGTGTCTGCCCCCTTAGCTTATCTGACAGCCTTCTCCCTATGTGCAAACATGAGCTGTTAGTTTAGCGAAGGAGGTTGAAAGACGAGGAGGTCCGACAGAGCCATTTTA
>JAODAL010032416.1:0-46960 GCA_025379985.1 Phyllomedusa bahiana
GGGGAGGGGGGGGGGAAAAAAAAAGGGAAAGGGAGGTGAAAGGGGGGAGGGGGAAGAGGGAGAGGGGAAATGGGGGGGGGGGTGGGGAGGATGAAAACGGAAGGAGGGAACCAAGAAAGAGAAATAAGAAAAAAAACATAGGGTGAAATTCACTCAAAATTGATTGGGGCTGCTGCATGCCAGAGAGGCAAGTGTTCTTTTCAAGGAGAAAAGCGAAACCTGTTAAGTCAAGTTTTCGGAGGAGATAGAGTTCCCTGGAGGGAGCGGACTCCAGCTAAAGAAGGAAGCCTCCGTCGATGACTCTGAGCTTTTTGCCACAAGACCGGAGGCGCTGGAGGAGGCAATCCAAGATCCCAGTCCTGCAACTCCGGCAGAGGAATGTCCAGCACTGAGCAAAAGTGTGGCAAATCTTCATACACCTTAAGCACAGACGAGCGTCCATCCCTGGAAGCCAGCAGCATGAAGGGGAAACCCCATTTATACTTGATACCTTTCTTCTTAAGCTCAATCAACAGCGGTTTTAGGCATCTCCGTTTCTGCAATGTGATCCGCGATAAGTCCTGATACAATTGGAGCTGATCACCCTGGTATTCAAAAGGGCCCTTAGATCTAGCGCAGGACATAATACGCTCCTTTAGCTCGTAGTCGTGCAAGCAGAAAATCACGTCTCTTGGGGAGTTTGCAGATCCTTTTGGTCGTAAGGCCCTGTGTACCCGTTCAAATTTAATATTGTGGGCAGAGGATTCTCCAAGTAGCGAATTGAAAATCTCAGTGAGAATGCTTCGAAGATCTTCTGATCCCTTGGCTTCTGGGAGGCCACGAAGTCTGAGGTTGTTACGCCTCCCCCTGTTTTCCAGATCTTCTAGGTGCCTTGCCATATCGCGTATGGCATGGGTCTGAGAGGTAGTATGCATGCTGAGGTCAGAAAATTTCTAGTTTCATCGTGCGCTACTTTCAAGCCATCAACTCTGGCAGCTATACTTTTAAGATCCGCTCTCATTTCCATGATCTCGGATCGGAATGTCTCTTTTACCTCCACCACTAATGCCTTGAAATAATTTTTAGTTGTCAGGTGTTCAGTATAGGATTTCCAATCTTGGATTGGTATAGATATAGGTATATCGTGTTCTTGCATTTCAAGCAGTGATTCAGAAGATGAGCGCCAACCACTATTAGATGGTTTCCGTGATTGAGACAAATTAGATTGTTCTGCAGAGTCTTCCGCCGGCATGGACCAATCTTGATCTTTGTAGCCCGGGGTGCTCCCAGATTTCTTAGGGGCCCCCGGGGTACATTGTGATTTAGGTGGTTTGGAAGGCATAAGTCCTGAGGGTGCACCAATGGCCCTATTAGAAGGACCGGTGTAACGAAGTTTACTGCTAGTGAGCCCAGGAGAAGCAGACAGAGGCTTCTGAGAGATTATATTTGGAGACTGGGAGCAATCAGGATCAGACGAGGTCCCAGCAGGAGAGAGAGCCAGCGGCTCTATGTACGGGTGACAGGTGGAAGGATCTGTGGGCAACCCACTCAGACCCACGTTAGGCGCCAATGGAGAGTGGAGACTATCCTCCAAAGCTAGCGTACCACTATTGCAGTCTGTGTTGCTTTTACGGCGCTTGGAGCGCCGCCAGAGTGAGGTTATGCTATGCTGTGCAATTTTTAACAAGTCAGGATACTTGTTTTGTTTGTGGTGCGCTGTCTTTCTGGCTTTGGCCAGTGTTACTCAGCAAGTGCAGAGGACCTAAAATGGCCACTGCCACCTCGAGGTGAGTGAGAGTGATGGCGGATCGTGATCTCTCTGCTCATATACGAGCAGTGGCAGGAGTCCCTCAGCTTCGCTTCTGGTGATATCCCCTGTTGCGGGTGTAATTAGCTCTCCCCGTGCCAGGTGGGTACTCACTGCGGGTCCTCCCGTGGTCCGCGCTCCGACTCACCACTCCCCGATTCGTCGGGTGAGATGGTGTGGTGCCGCGAGCTGTCAGTCTCAGCGGGGCAGAGCGTCGGCCTCCAGTCTCAGGCAGCGCACTCCGTGTCTCGTTCTCCTGCAGCTGGGACGAGGATCACCGTGCCAACGACTGCCACGATCTCCTCGCACCCTGTGATGTCGTCACCTCTCTCGCGCCTCAGGATGGCTGACAAAAACCTCCTCCGCCGGTACCGAGCAGTGTATAGAGTCGATACCCCGCCGAATTGCAAGGTAAAAGGCAGGTTTTAAGCTATGTGGCCCCGTTTTGCAGCAGGTGACCTTCAGAGCTCTCTCAAATTGCGGCCATCTTGCACAGCATCCGGACATGCCCCCCAGGAAAATGTTAAGGGACAGCACGCAGGTGATTGGTCTCACCTGCTGCTTACCCTATTTAAGCTCTGCCCCTTCCTGGGCACATTGCCGAATCGATAGTGCCCTATGCCTAGAGAGGAAGCGTTCCAAAGTGAGTGTCTTGTTCCGATTACCGTGTACCGTACCTTCTGCCTCCGTCCTTTGACTACGAACCACTTCCGCCTGTACTGACCTTCTGCCTGTCCCTGACTACGAGCCTGCTTCACGACTCTGTACCGCACAACACCTTGGCTGCCACCGCAAGCAAGTTACGTCAGGGGTAGCGACCAGGTAACAATCCGCCGCAGCAAGTCCATCCCACTTTGCGGCGGGCTCTGGTGAAAACCGGACCTACTTAGACTCCGCTCCCTGGCGTGGCTTACGCCATCTCTTGTGGTGGTCCAGAGGATCCACTACCACCTCCGTTACACCTACCCTACCTGATAAATATCCTGCACAAAAAACGGGCCCTCATATACCCATGCTGACAGAAAAATAGGAAAGCTTATGGCACGTAGAATGTGGAGGGGGAAAAAATTGCCAGGTTATCACAAGAAATTGTTGTGTCAGGACCATTCATGTAGGGGATCATCCTGTATTCTTGCCCCACCTCTCCATCTTTCTTTAAGATGGCCGATGAGTTACCAGGCAATCCCATCACTCCTTCTCTGTCCCCTTCCACCTTCCACCTCTCCTCATCAGGCCGCATCTCCTTCCGCTACTCCTTACTCCAACAATGTACTTACTGGTGCTGAAATGCTGAAATTTTCAGTGCTACAAATCACTTGTGTGAACTTACCCTTCTGTGAGGTGAGGAAATGTGAAGGTAGAATTCAGCATGGAATCCGCTGTAAGGGTATGTTCACACGGCATAATTGTGGCGCCGACCCCGTATTCGCCACAAATAAAAGACATGTCACTTCTCTCCCGGCGCGTACAATACGATCAGATTGTACACGCGGGGGAATGAGGCATATTCCATAGTTCTCTATGAGAAATATGGATTACCGTAATTATGGGGCGCATATCCCCACGTATTAAGCGCAGTACGCCGTGAAATACGCAGCGAAATGTGCTCCAAAATAAGCCATGTGAGCATACCCTAAGAATTAACATGTCAATTCTTGTTCAGTACTGAAAATTTTAAACGCGTGACAGAAATCGGCATTCACACAGCTAATTTGGACACTGATTCTGGCGTAGATTCAGCACTGAATTGTTTTTAGAATCAGCTTCCAAATCTTGGTGCTGATTTCTTTTTAGCTCTGAAAATTTTCAGCTTGACATGACTGAATCCTTACCTCACGTTATAGGATATTGAAGGCTTATAGGCACCGATTTTCTGTATGGATTCCATGCTGTTTAATCCATGTGTACTTTCCATAAACCTGTTGATAGTCACTACTAGCCTCCCACCTCTAATTTCTTGACGACAAGTTTCATGACATGTGCCAGGCAAGGGATGTGCTCCAGCCTACCGATCTTAAGGGCGGCCAGCAGATTTCACCCGTTATCGCACACCACCTTGCCTGGCACAAGGTTCTTGGCACCCAGCCAGCGCTCGGTCTCGTTGCGGAGAGCCGTCCACAGCTCCTGACCTGTGTGTGGACGGTCTCCAAGACAGATTAATTTCAACACGGCCTGGTTTCTCTGGGCACGTGATGCCACCAGAGGACCTTGGGAGAAAGAACCCTGCACCATCCCTGCGGTTTTGAAGAGCGTGCGCCGAGCCTGAGAGCCACCGTCACCCCCAGAGACATCCACCCAGCTCACCCAGTGATATAGCGGCCTTGGCCGTGCTTACTAGTCCATGTGTCGGTGGTCAGATGGACTTTTCCGGCCACAGATGCAGACAACGCGCTTGAAATTTTAGATGACACGTGGCTGGCCAGGGCAGGGACGGCTTTTCTGGCAAAGAAATGCCTGCTCAGCATCTGGTATTGGGGGGCAGGCAAGGGCCATGATGTGGCGGAACCCATCTGTGTCCACCAGACGGAAAGGCAACATTTCCAAGGCCAAAAGCCTGGCAATGCCGACATTCAGGCTTTTGGCTTTGGGATGGTTTGGGTTAAAGTGTTTCTTCTGCTCCCAAACCTGGAAGACAGAAGGCTGGCTGCTAGACTGGCCGCTGTACGGCGTGCAGGTCGTCAAACTGGCGGAAGGAGAAGGGGTAGGATGGGTCTCTGGTGGTGCTGGTGGTACTTGGGCGACGGTGGAGGCTGAAGCGGAGGCTGATCCCTGATCATGACTCTGAGAGACATGGGCAGCTGAGGAACGCTTGGTGGTGGCGGAGGAGGAGGAGGCGGAGACAGAGGGTGTGACAGTGGTTGGAGGCCCGGCGTCGGTCTGGCCTTTTTTGGCCAAGTGTTGCCTCCATTTCAACTCATGCATTCGCTGCATGTGACTAGATATGTTGGTGGTGGTTAACCACCTAAGGTTCTTGCCTCTACTTATGCGTTTACGGCAAAGGCGGCATATGACATCGCTGGGTGAATCAGAGGCTTGCTCAAAGAAGGCCCAGGCTTGAGAGGTCCTGGACCTTTTTGACGGCGATAAGCGAGGAGCAGGGTTTGCGCTGACCGTGGCTGGCGGAATCATATCAGCGGACTTCTGCGACCGCCCTCTCCCTTTTTGAGGCGGAACCCGTACTGACACTACCCCATCGTCTTCCTCCTCGTCCAGTGATGAAGCGCTCGCAAGCAAATTCTGCTGAAAAGACCACGTTGGATCCGCAATGTCGTCATCATCATCATCAACACAGGTGACTTCGTCGTCCTGACATTCTGCATCCAGGAGCTGCGGGCTACAAGCAAGAGGGACTGCAAGGCGTTGCCGACCGCCCGGGATTTTTGCCAATTGACTGGCTTACTTCTCCTCCTCTGATGGCATCAGTAACTGGGCGTAAGAGCAGAGAAAATCATCCTCTTTAGCCTCTTGATCTTTTAACATGCCTTCTGACCCCAACCGCATTTTGTCCTCAAAGAGGTCTTCAGAAAATGGATTATCCACAGTGGTGGGTACACGAGTTGACATTTGGGCTGCTTCATGTTGGACGGATGCTGATGACAACATTTGTGGCCGTGACTGGGAGGACGAGGAGGTAAGACTGCTGGATGCAGGTTGCATTAACCACTGAAGGACAGATTGGCGACGCTGTTCGTTACTGAGATTCACAGGGCCCTGACCCAGCGATGACCGGCCTGACGGTCCTGCAACTGACGATCCGCTGGCATGCGTGTTGTCGCCAGCACTGGAAGGAGCACATTCTCTCTTACCTCTACCTCCATGTCCTACCCCCATCTTTGGTCGCTTACCACCTGAATTTCGCTCCATGTTCAGAAACATAAAAATTTGAGAAGGTATGGAAGAGTTTTGGAAAGTCTCTTATTAAAAGACGGCAAATCACAGCTATTCTCAAATCCCTCAAATCAAAACAAAATTGCTGGATTCAAATTGAACTGCAAAGTAGATCTATCAACAAAGCTTGACTGACCAAAAGTGAAAAAAAACACCTGTCTGAAATGTATACGGATATTAAAAGGTATTTTTGGCACCTTTCAATTCACCTGTGGTGACTACAAAATTGCTGTATTCACATTTAACTGCAAAGTAGCTCTATCAACAAAGCTGGCCTGCACCAAAGTGAAAAAACACGTATCTGAAATGTATTTGGATAATAAAGGTATTTTTGGCACCTTTCAATTCACCTGTGGTGACTACAAAATTGCTGTATTCACATTTAAGTGCAAGGTGCCTCAATGAACAAAGCTGTAGTGCGCCAAAGTGAAAAAAACACGTATCTGTAATGTATTCGGATAATAAAAGGTATTTTTTGGCACCTATCAATTCACCTGGGTTACTACAAAATTGCTGTATTCACATTTAACTGCAATGTGGCTCTATCAACAAAGCTGGGCTGCGCCAAAGTGAAAAAACACGTATCTGAAATGTATTCGGATAATAAAAAGTATTTTTGGCACCTTTCAATTCACCTGTGGTGACTACAAAATTGCTGTATTCACATTTAAGTGCAAGGTGCCTCAATGAACAAAGCTGTAGTGCGCCAAAGTGAAAAAACACGTATCTGTAATGTATTCGGATAATAAAAGGTATTTTTTGGCATCTTTCAATTCACCTGTGGTGACTACAAAATTGCTGTATTCACATTTAAGTGCAAGGTGCCTCAATGAACAAAGCTGTAGTGCGCCAAAGTGAAAAAACTCGTATCTGTAATGTATTCGGATAATTAAAGGTATTTTTTGGCACCTATCAGTTCACCTGTGGTGACTACAAAATTGCTGTATTCAAATTTAACTGCAAAGTAGATCTATCAACAAAGCTGGCCTGCGCCAAAGTGAAAAAACACGTATCTGAAATGTATTCGGATAATAAAAGGTATTTTTGGCACCTTTCAATTCACCTGTGGTGACTACAAAATTGCTGTATTCACATTTAACTGCAAAGTAGATCTATCAACAAAGCTGGCCTGCGCCAAAGTGAAAAAACACGTATCTGAAATGTATTCGGATAATAAAAGGTATTTTTGGCACCTTTCAATTCACCTGTGGTGACTACAAAATTGCTGTATTCACATTTAAGTGCAAGGTGCCTCAATGAACAAAGCTGTAGTGCGCCAAAGTGAAAAAACACATATCTGAAATGTATTCGGATAATAAAAGGTATTTTTGGCACCTATCAACCTGTGCTGACTACAAAATTGCTGGATTCTAATTTAACTGCAAGGTGGCTATATCAACAAAGCTGGAATGGGCAAAATTGAAAAAGAACACCTATCTGAAATGTATACTGATAATAAAAGTGGAGTTTTGCACCTAACAAAGAGACCTGCAGTTACTAGAAAAGATGTGTATCCTAATATAAGTTCAGGCTGCCCAATATCCAGGAAATATTGCAATAGAAAACTGTTAATAAAGCTATTGCACTGCAATGTCTACACTAAGTCTTGGTGAACTATATCCAGTATTCTTTATAGAGCTTGTCTGTGTTCGCCCGCGGGCCCCCCCCCTGCTACTCCCCGTGACTTTACAGCGGTAGATGCTCCTTTAAAATTCTCTACCTAACTACATAAAATCTTCCAATCTCTGATCTAACTAAGTTGTAAGGATCACAGCTAACAGTAGAGCTTTCTCTGTGAAGAAATAGAATAATTTCGCTGAGCTGTTTGGACACAGGCAGAGCGCACGTCCTACTGCTATGAGACGCTGACAGACACTGATCATGAACAGGAAGGGCTGTTCTATGTAAAATGAGGTCATGTGATTTTTCCAGCCAATCGCAACCATACACATCCCAGTCATGACGTCGCACACACATCTCACCCTGCTCTATTCTGTAAGCTGATTTGCTGGCCGCCAAAATGACAGGAAGCACCGAAAATGGCGCGATATTAATAGATGATGCACAGATTTTAACCTAAATTATCGCATGATCTAAAAATTTCAATCAACATAAAAACTGTGCCGATTTCAACTTTGTCGATAATAATCGCTCAACACTAATCCTGACATAAGATTGCTAAGTTCTTTTGTATCAATTTTATAATCCGTTTTTAGTGATTACTATAAGAGGTGGCAAATGTCAAAGGAAAAGGATCACTTTGTTCACTTTGTATGTCCTTAAATATTAAATCTTTTCTATTTTTACTGTATGCTAATTGTTTAGCCCTATTGATGTTCCATCTGGGGAACCTCTATCCCTTAAACGTTTTTGAATGATTTTATTCTGTATGGTTAACATATCATTTTCAGAACATAGTTTCCTAGCTCGGGTGTATTCCCCCACAGGTATTGCCTTTAATGTATGCTCAGGATGGTTACTACTGGCATGAAGCACTGTATTGCCTGCTTAAAACCATCTTGATCTCTTTTTATGTGTACTCTATCCTTTTGATAGTCCGTCAGATCTCTTTGGAATTTTGATTTTTTTATCCGAGTAATATTTTCCTCCAGGCTTTTCAAATTATTTTCTATTTTTTGCATACCCTCCTGATACACATTTTTGGTTTCGTACCTAAAAAGATTACATTCCACCTTCTTTATATCCTCTTTAATTTTAGCCAGTTTTTCATCTTTAAATTGCACTATTAAATTCATCAAGTCTAAAGAACAGTTAGAGAGCACATTGTTCCATTGAAAATCTTCTGGATATGAAAAAGTAGGTTTTTTATTAATGCAAAGCCCTCTAGGGACCATCTTCTTATCAAGGTACATATTAAGGATCTCCGAGTCCCACCATATCTTACTTTCTTGTGCAGCTGATTTCTCTAGTTGTTTTAACTGAGAACTACACATTTGATCCTCAATTCTATCAGCACTGTTTATATCAAACACATCTAGGAAACGCTGGCTGCGGTGTTGAGCCCATTTTGCATTCGGTATATTCCGCTGGATACCTTTGTCACTATTATATCTTATATGTTGGTCAGTTGAAGCCACTAGATTTTGATTAATTTCATTCATGTTAGTCAAAGATATATATTTTGGACCGCTTTTCTCCTAAAAACTATTGGAGATTCAGGGGTTAAGCCTCCTACACATAAGGGTGCTTTCACACAGTGAATTTTTGGTGCGTTTTCTATGCATTTTTCCAATGCGTTTTTTGTGCAGGAAGGCACAGCAATTAATTTCGAAGGTCACGCCTCCTTTTTCAAGCATCAGCTTGAAAAAGAAGGAGGAGGTGTGCTCCTCTGCTTATATGTCACCAACCAAAAGTCCAAAAAATCTTGGAGAACTTGGGGACTGACAATTTAGGCAACTTTATTTTCCGTTTACTAGGTTTAGTGTTCTTGAAAGGTCACATAAGGATAATATAATAGGAAGTTGGCATTAGTGCAGCTGTAATGCCTACATTTTCAAGGACATATGAGAGACGTACATGGACTTAATATAGTAGATTATAGGACCAAACAAAAACACCTGCATAGAGCAGGTTTACATGACAAACTAAAACAGAAGCATTCTGTGCGGGAGGGGCTCTCTGCTCTGACCTGTCTTCAAAGGCTGATGAGTCATACAGACCTGACAGCCAGTAAGATAAGGATCAACAGGTCGGCTGCTATAGAAATTTGAGAAGCTGATGTAGTACTACTAACAGGGCTAACTCAAAATCAGTAGGACATTTGTAATGAACATATATTGCAAAGCTGCTTGTTTTTTAAAGATCTTTTAATTAAAACCCAATCATTGTAGCGAGACAACCCCTTTAAGCCAGAACTGAATTGAGACAATTGATTGACAAGCAAATATTATCTGATGTCCTTTTTTTCTATCTGTAGGGCAGAATCATCTGGTGGAGGTACCCATAAATTCTACCAAGGAAAGAAAGGCTTGACAGATTTTGGCATGGTAAGAATTGTTATTCTTTTTCTATTGAAAAACACACTGAGGGACTTCTGGGGGCGTAGCCAATTAGTGTGGCAGCATTTTAGAAGAGCTCCAGCACAGGGATCTTAATTTGGCCTCAATTGGGGATTAAAATCAGTCAGGCTCCCAGGAGTTCACAGAGGATTACAAATTCCCCTACCATAGTGCCGGGAGCTTCACGAAATATTCCCCGGGAGCCCAGAGGGATCGTTCCCTTAACAGCCCAGGCTGTGCACGGTGGTGGACGGTAAGCAGCTCATCCTGCCTGCACCTGTTGCAGTGGAGAGGAGGTGGAGAAGATCCCACAACGCTGACAGATTCATCTGCCCTGGGGCGTACAGTCAGTGCGTCGTGCGTTGGCCCTCTAAGGAGGTGAGGAGAGGGGGAGCTGGAGACAGCTAGTGTGCTGGACAGATACTGAGGCTGAGGCACAGGAGAGCAGAAAACAGTGAGACAGAGCGGCACACTGTCCTAGCTGCTCCTCCATACCCTAAGAGAGGCCCTGCGTCTATGGCATAGTTGCCAACTTTCGAAAATGAAAAAGCTAAGCGCGCCGCGGTAAAAATTTGCATGGACACGCCCATCTTGTTGGTATGCCACGCCCCTTCAAAAAAGCCACACCCACTCCACCTAACTGCATAACGGCTTTGGAAGAAAGCCAGGTAGATGCCCTTATAGCCAGGTAGGTGCCCCCCATTGTTAGCCAGGTCGGTGACCCCATTTTTATCCTGGTAGGTGCCCCCCCATCTCATTGCCAGGTAGTGCCCCCATTGTTTGCCAGGTAGATGTCCCCTCTGTTTGCCAGGTAGATGTCCCCTCTGTTGCCAGGTAGATGTCCCCTCTGTTGCCAGGTAGTGCCCCCTCTGTTGCCAGGTAGTGCCCCCACCTGTTAGCCAGGTAGTGCCCCCATCTGTTTGCCAGGTAGTGCCCCCCTATGTTGCCAGGTAGTGCCCCCATCTGTTTGCCAGGTAGATGCCCCCATCTGTTTGCCAGGTAGATGCCCCCTCTGTTGCCAGGTAGATGCCCCCTCTGTTGCCAGGTAGTGCCCCCTCTGTTAGCCAGGTAGTGCCCCCTCTGTAAGCCAGGTAGCTGCCCCCTCTGTTGCCCGGCAGTGCCCCCTCTGTTTGCCAGGTAGTGCCCCCACCTGTTAGCCAGGTAGTGCCCCATCTGTTTGCCAGGTAGTGCCCCCTTTGTTGCCAGGTAGTGCCCCCTCTGTTGCCAGGTAGTGTCCCCTCTGTTGCCAGGTAGTGCCCCCTCTGTTGCCAGGTAGTGCCCCCATCTGTTAGCCAGGTAGATGTCCCCTCTGTTGCCAGGTAGATGTCCCCTCTGTTGCTAGGTAGTGCCCCCTTTGTTGCCAGGTAGATGTCCCCTCTTTTGCCAGGTAGTGCCCCCTCTGTTGCCAGGTCATGCCCCCTCTGTTGCCAGGTAGTTGCCCTCTCTGTTAGCCAGGTAGAGCCCCCTAAAGCTAATAAAAATCAAATAATAAAATCCACTTACCTTACCAGGCTCCTGCAGCGTGGCCAGCTCCTGCCCGATCTCTTCAGCGGCGCAGGGGGAAGTGAGAGCAGCCGCGCGTCACTTCCCCCTGCGCCGCTGACCTGTATGTGCGGCGCACACACCGGCGCCAGACATACAGGGGGAGAAGGGAGGAGGGAGCGATCCCTCCTGCCTCCTCCCCGCACAGTGAGACCGCGGGCGGGTGAACGGCCGCTGCGGCCGCTTCACCCGCCTGTAGGAGCGGTCCCGCGGCGCAAGAGTAGCGCACCAGCGCTACTCTTGCGCCGCGGTAATTTAAAGGATCCCCGCCCTCTGCAGGCGGCGGGAGGAATGCCAACTCCCCCGGGAGGGCGGGAGGGGACCCCAAATAGCGGGACCCCCCCGCCAAAAACGGGAGAGTTGGCATGTATGGTCTATGGGCAGGAAAACCAGCAGGTCACTTTATTTCAACAGTTCTCGCTGGCACATTAGAGACATTTGAACTGTCTAAGCAGCCCACACATCAGGATCTGATCCACCCCAGCTGGGCCCTGGATCCGTGCCTGGACACTAAAAGCCGCTCATGAAGTGATTAACTGCAAGGAGAAACTTTCTGCTGTACGGAGTGCAGTGAGCACCTCCACCCTCCCCCCACGCTCTTCCTAACTGCTGGCTTACTTCGAGTGACGGGAACGGCGGCCATCTTCCCCCCCAGCACCCCACCCCTCCTCCTTGGCATATAGTGACCACATGCAAGGGTGCCAATAGGGCAGTACGGGCAGTACTCCTGTCAGGGGTCCTAATCAAAAAGGGGCCCACTGATATGTTGAAAAATACGAAATAGTAATGGGTGGGGGCCCAATTTGATTTGGCTGTATTGGGTCCTGAAATGGTTAATAGATGACTGATGGCAGCCCTGACCTCATACAAAGGGATTGTGTACAACAGTCGCAGCAACTCCATAGAGGACACTCCTTGGACTCAGGGCAATCTGCTGTGGACTTTTCTTCTCTCACATCGACGCTCTGCTCTGCCTCTCCTGCACCGTGCAAAGCTGACAAGCTCGGAGGGGTTAATCACTGCTCTTTCTCCACGAAACTGTGACTGACATTCCACAATTGTCCACAGGAAGGCAGTATTGCTTAAAGGGAACCTGTCACATAGGTTGTGCCCCCCTTGCTGAGGGCAGCACAAGCTAGTGTCAGACCTGCTGTTCCCAGCACTGTGCCCCTTATTCTGTAAGATGCAGCAGTTTTAGAGCATTTACCCCTTAAATCTTATTCATGAGCAGGTGTTAGCTCCACCCACCAAAGGCTAGCTCCGCCCACTGACAGTTATTCACATGTTTCAGTTGAGGTGGGCGGGGCTAGCTTCAGGTGGGTGGGGTTTGAAAAAACTGACACTCTGAAGGACTCTTCGAATGACTCTTCTGGCTGAAAACTGCAGATTTGAGCATTAAATACACGAAAACTACAGCATCTTTCAGAAGAAGGGACACAGCGCTGGAAACAGTAGGTCTGACACTACCTTGTGCTGTCCTCAGCAAGGGGGGCAAAAACTATGTGACAGGTTCTCTTTAACAGAACACAGCTCTCACATAACCAAACATCAGCTAGCTGATTCTGCTTGAATGTGAACTGTTGCACTGCTCCCCTTCTTCTCACTAGTGAACAGGGCATAAGACATTGCAGGCGGTGAGAATCACTACTGCCCATTCACCCTTTGATGATTCCACCCTGACAAGACTGCTCCTAGTGACTCAGAGAGGGGACTATTGATCTAAGGGGAACTTCTTCTTGCAATGTCATTCCACCACGACCCCCTCTTTCTTTCTGGCCTAGTTTTGGTGGGAACAGTGGCCATCTTGTGATCAAGTCTCCTGTAAACCTATTTAAAACGAAACGGTGAACAGTGTGATACTCTCACGCACATAAAGCGGACTTTGTTCTGCATATCTGGAGTTAAGTCCTTTCAAAACGCTTAAGAATGAAACACCTGGAAGTTACAAGTGACTGACTTTTTGTATCGGATCCAGACTATTTATGAAACAAACACACCACAGCAACTGTATAGGCAGGACTTGGATCACAATAGTCTTCCAATAAATTCACACATCAGCGTGGAAAGGGTTAAAAGTGTTTCCCTAAGCTTATGTCTGTCCACATGAGGGCGCCGAAACCAACATTTTTGTTTGCTATTCCGTTTTTATCTTTCTCTTTCAGGCAAAAATATTACATTAGTGCCATAGGCATACTTATTGACAATTTTTTCTAGTAATTTCCCCTAACTGGATGCTGGGAGGGGAAAAAAAGGGACATTGTAGATGTACACACAGGATTAGTTAACCTCGATCAATATTTAGATGTTTTGGCTGCTCCTCTTCCAACTGAACAAGAGGTTACGTACCTGGCCGTATATACAAATAATCTTATCTAATTTGGAGCTAACTCTAGAATTTGAAGCGGTAGCTCCCTTCAGCAGATGTCTAATTAAACTTTAAGTGTCATAAGTCTTTGATGAACCCGCAAACAGCCCCTTCGCTTAGCAAACAATTTATTAATTCTTCATAAACAGCATATAAATATTTAGCACGTCATTTCTTTTCTTCACATCAAAGTTCTAAAACGAACATAGCATGAAAGTATCAACATGGTAAATACCTTAAAAATTGTATAACCACCATCTGGTAGCGAAGAATAGCATGGACAACCGGCTGCATCGCACACAGAGCACCGTTTCAAGGAACTCTGCCCTCTTTGTCAAGCAAAGCAAAGTATCATGGCTAAAGTGGTAAATTTATGAATAGAGGTTTGTAATTAAACTTTAAGCCCACCGAGCCTCCCACACATCGAACGACTGCCCTTGTTCTCCAAATTATTAGAGATATGTTGATGGACAAATACCTATCTCGCAACAGAAATTCACGAAAGGCACAACTGTCTTCCCCAGCTATGCCGCCCTCTCAACCCCGGTCACAATATAAAACGCCTAGCACTAACCAATCAAAAATGGCAGCTAAAAACAAAAAAGAGGGTCTATTCCCTAAAAACAAAGAGGAGAAAGTGATGAGGGATTATGATGCCTCACCATCTCACTTATCCCCAGAGAATTTTGAGCACTCACAGTCTAAACCAGAACCCTTAGGGCATGTCCCCACGGCACAGGATTGCGGACGGTTTTTCAGATGGTTTGCGGTTTTGCAGACCGTCTGAAAAACCGGCTCCAAACGAGCACAATGGGCTCCTATGGAATACCCGTGCAGCAGCCCCCACTTCATGGGTTTTCCGCCCGGCGGTTCCGCCCACGGGCTGCCCGCAAAACTTTCAGCATGCACATTCTTCCGTCTGGTTTTCGGACGGAATATGTGCAAGTGAATGTGAAGGGGGAGGGCTTTTCTCCGCTCATCGCAGAGAAATCTGCTCCCACCCCCCGCGGCCATGTGCACGGCACACAGATATACCGACCAGTATTTGTCCAGTGCCATGTTAACGGGCCCTTAAATGCAGCATCCGTAGCCGAAGAGGTATCACGATTCCTAATGCCGCTTTTAGACAAACCTAACACCTCAATTAACTCGGCCCTCTCGCTTATTAACACAAACTCACAAAAACTAGCAGATCTGGAAAACAGAGTCTCCATATGTGAGATCACTACTTCGGACGTTGAGCAAACTTTGGCTCAGTTCAGGGCAACAGAGGTAGCATTGAGAGAAAGAATGGACAATCTAGAAAATCGCAGTTGTCGAAATAATTTGAGGTTTGTGGGGATCCCAGAGGCGGTCCAGGGGGAAGCACTGATAACTTACCTAATGGCGGCAATTCACAAGGCCTTAAATGTCAGTGACCTGACCCAATTCCATTGAGAGCTCACAGTTTGGGGCCACAAAGGGCGAGAGGAGAAGATAACAACATGACCCGGGACAACGCTGAGATAGCTTGCCCTACGCCCAAGACATGAACTTACCTCAGACCCCACACTCCCCCCCACCTGCCACACGAAGCTGCCTCCTGTGGCCTACCAAATTTCTTTTCTTCACATCAAAGTTCTAAAACGAACATAGCATGCAAGTATCAACATGGTAAATACCTTAAAAATTGTATAACCACCATATGGTAGCGAAGAATAGCACTTACCACCAATTTGGATTGAAATGGCCACAGCAGCCGTTTTATTAACAAATACAACATATAAATACAATAACTAGTATTAATATATAAAATACAAATCTAAAATCCACATATATATATTATATATATATATATTATATATATATATATATATATATATATATATATATATATATATATATATATATGCAAATATGTACAACCAGATACAACTATACCAAATCCATACAACACAGGTAGCAGCGTCGTTCCCAACAGCGGCACAAACGGCTTCCAGATCCGGTTGGATGTGGGTATAAGGTAAGCTTTATTCACACGAACAGTGCTACAGCAGTACACACAGGTTAAAAAAAAGTCTAGCCGACGCGTTTCGAGCTCTCCGGCTCTTGATCACGGCCTCAAGACTGAAATCTTTACAATGGTTTAAAAACATACATGAACCAATAAGCACTCACAATGTGAATTACATCATAGCCTGTGGGAGTTGGTGCGTATCTTAAAGGGCTCGGTACCTAACCATTCAATATATGTAGAATAAATCTGTTTTATAATTGAGTCCATATGGGGCCCAAGTTCCCAATTTTAAGATCCAGTTTGCTTCTCTATATCGCACCTTACCCTCCCAATCACCACCTCTGTATGGTTTTGATACTTGTTCTATGGCATAGAACTCAGAACTAGAGCAGTCACTACTATGGATTTCAATAAAATGTTTTGCCACTCCTGATGAATTTGTGTGTTTATTTATTTATTTTTTTCGTATTCAAGAACAATTTTATTGCACAATCAGATAGATACAATAAGACAAGGTTCAAATAAACATATACATTCAAGCAATAAGATGACGAAGTTATGAAAAACCTCAATATCGTCCGGAGGACGAAGAACGAAACAAAAGCATGAATGGTGCACATACCAAGTAGCATAATAACAGAACCTGTAGGACTAACAGAGTATCCTATTCAGCAGATAGTACATCCAGATAACACCATCTATATTCTGCATAGGACATCTGAATCACTGCTTACAAGGATAGTTTAATACCGTACTATGAATCATATAACTGCAAAAATCCATAAAGGAAAAAATATAAAATAACTAAACATGCGGCACGCTGAGCACGATCCGGCAGGCCCCCCACTCCACATAACCCACCCGAGTCATCCATATCACAATCTCCAAGAGAGCGAGCCAGACACCCAGCCGCTAATGCTTAATTGAAGTTATTGAAGTCTGAGGACGAGGTAAATTCTATCCAGTCCCCCCCACATTATACAGAACCTCAAAGAAGTTCCAGTTTGCTCCGCTCTGATCTCCTCCATACGCTGCAAATAAAGAATCTCCTTGAACCACTCTGCCATGGAGGGAACATGAGTGGATCTCCATTTTCTCGGGATCAATGCCTTAGCTGCAATGAGGAGGAAGATGGTCAAGCTTCCTTTAAGGCTATGTACACTCATGGGCAGCATGTATAACAGGAGAACAGACGGATCATCTTGGAGCTGAATCCCCGTGACTAACTTGACTACCTCAATGACCCTTGACAAAAAAGTACGTAAGTCCCCACACCCCCACCAAACATGGGACATGTCCCACTGTGCTGTACCACACCTCTAACACATGGAGGGAACCGCTGGGAACATAGAGTGTAAAAGTGAAGGAACCCTATACCACCTCGTAAGCACTTTATAGTTGAGCTCCTGGATCCTACAAGAGGTGGAGGCTTTATGAGCCAAGATACAGGCCTTACCCCAAATCCTAAACCCTGAGAAAGTGCGTCCCAGCTCTACCTCCCAACTGGACTGGAAACGTAGTTTTGCGGAGGACGATTCTGTGATCACGAAGTTATATATTTGAGAAATCAAGTGCCTCGGAGCCTGCTGGAGCACGCAAAGAGATTCAAATACAGTCAGTGGTCTAACCAAGTCCCTTTTGGTCTTATTTGTATTAAAGTAGTGTCTGAGCTTCATATATTGCAGCCAAGCATTAGGTGACCTATTTTGAAGGGGTACACAGTCCTCATAGGATCTAAAGGAAGAAGAGGAGACAAAGTCTCGAAATGTCTTTGGCCTAAGCATCTGGCTATCTTGGTAAACCAAGCAGGGCACAAAGGTTAAAAGAGCTGAATTGCCCTTTATCGGTGTGAGAGGACCGTTAGGTGCGAACAGGTTATGTTGACGACCATATTTTTTAAATGCCTCTAAGGTAATGCAAGCTATAAGCAGCAATAGGGTAACTTGGCAACCAATATCACGCAGGTCAAGCCACGGTAATGATGAAAGAGGAATACCACACATAGCTTCCTCCATCCATATCCAACTCTTAGACTTTCTGCAATGGAACCAATCCACTACCCTTGTAGCGAGAGCGGCAAACTAAAAAAGATTTCAAGTCCGGGAAGAGCCAATCCTCCATGCTCTTTGGACCTAATCAATATATCTCACAATTCTCGGATGTTTGTGGGACCATATGAATTTCCTAAGAGTTTTTTTAATTTCCGGGAAGAAAGCGTTTGGGATCCTTATCGGAATAGTTTGAAATAAATATAACAACGCGGCCGAACTTCATCTTAACAATATTGACCCTTCCCACCCATGAAAAGTCTTTCCAAATCCCACTTGGGCAAGGTCAGTCTGTAGCGTCCGTACGAGGGAATGGAAGTTTGGGTTTCGAATGCCTGGCCCTCTGTACGGGGATGGGACACCAAGGTAGGTAAATGACTCCGTCGCCCACTTGAAGGGAAAATTTGCTTTCAGTCTAGCGACTACACCCGGGTCTAAAGTTACATTCAGAGCGGTGCTTTTTGTCAAGTTAACCATAAAATTACTAATAGTCCCAAACTGTTCAAGCAGTGCCATTAGCACCGGAAGGGAGGACGAAGGGTGGGTAATGTACAACAGAAGGTCGTCTGCAAAAGCAGAGCACTTATATTGAGTGTTCTTGACAAAGACACCCCTGATCTCCTCAGAAGCTCGAATTGCCTGCATAAGATATTCCATTGAGATTACGTACAAAAGGGGAGACAAGGGACACCCCTGCCGTGTGCCATTGCCTATTTTAAGGGATTCTAAAAGTGAGCCATTGACCCTGATCCGCGCCGATGGGGACTGATACAAAGCAAAAATCCTCTGCATCATTATTGGCCCAATTCCCACATTCGACAGGGCGGACCTCAAAAACTGCCAGTCAACCCTGTCGAATGCTTTCTCCAAATCCAACGATAAAAGCATCAAGGGAACTGTGATTGTTGAGCATAATTGATAAGGGAAAACGTTTTTAGCGTATTGTCCCTAGCCTCTCTAGTTGGGACAAATCCCACTTGATCTTTATGGATGAGTTCTGGGATGACCTCAGAAAGTCTAATTGCTAACAGTTTGGCAAAAAGCTTTGTGTCTGTGTTGAGCAAGGAGATGGGCCTATACCTGGAGCAGAGTAAAGGGTCCATTTCTGGCTTAGGTATGACTGTGATAAAGGCTTGTAGGAAGGATGGAGGGAATGGTTGGGATTGTGAAACCGAATTAAATGAGTCTATTAAGGGGGTCGTGAGGTCATCCTTAAAGACTTTATAAAATTTTGCAGTGAAGCCATCCGGGCCTGGGCTTTTCCCTGAAGGCTTGATGCAGCTCTTTAGCGGAGAAGGGGCTTTCTTGCCCCGAGAGTCTTTCCCGTGGGATATGCACAGGTGCAAACTTTGCCGTAAACCTGTCCAAAAAGCTGCGACCTCAGGGAAGGGGATCCGCCCGTCGATTGAGGAATGTTATATAATTGATGATAGAATGAACGGAAGTTATTAAGAATTTCTGGGGTGAAATAAGTGATATCCCTCTGCTAGATTTGAAATTGGCCGGAATGAACAAGGACGCCCTCTTGTCCCTAAGCGCTCTGGCCAACATCCTGCCAGGCTTGTTGCTCCACATGTAATAGGAACTTGCACAGATTTGCTTATATCTGGCAGATTTCTTGTCCAAAATTTGAAGAATCTCATGTTTGGTGAGCAACAAGTTCCGCATGTCCGCCTCCGCCAAAGATGATTTATGCTGAGCCTCCAGTGTAGCTAGTTTGAACAGGAGGGATTGAAGCTTGGCTGCCGCCTCCCTCTTGAATCTCGCACCATGCTTAATGAGAACCCCTCTCACCACACACTTAAGAGACTCCCATTTCGTTTGGCTCGGGGTAGGGTCTGAAACATGATCTGTGAGGAAATTCTGGATAGTTTGGGTCAGATCTGCGACACACACAGCGTCATTGAGCAGAGACTCACTGAGTCTCCACGTAAAGACTTTCCTAGCAGAATCAGGTAACGGAAGCTCACAATGTACCGGCGCATGATCAGAGAGGAGAATACTGCCAATGGCAACTTTTTTAACATTCGGTAGAAGGGCATGTTGGAGGAATATATAGTCTATTTGACTATAACTCCTATGTGGATGTGAATAAATATAATCCCGTGCGTTTGGGTTCAGCAGACGCCAAGCATCACTAAGCTGCATAGTGTGAAGCATTTTTTTAATTTTGTTTAATTTATTGAGAGGGACAAACGAATGCCCGGTGGTAGTATCTAACTGGGGATGGAGGGTGAGATTAAAATCCCCTCCCAATATAATCATACCTTGGGCAAATGCGTTCAGTTCGTCCAATACCATGGAGAAGAAAGAGAGGTGACTCCGATTCGGCGCATAAATATTCGCGATAGTATACAGCGAGCCACCAATATTGCATTTGACAAATACAAATCGCGCAGAGTCATCTGACCTTGTCTCCAAAACCAGGACCGGCAAACTTTTATGGAAAAAAATAGCCACGCCTTTAGTCTTGTTAACCGGATTGCTACTCTGACACCAAAGAGGGTAGTATTTATTTCTGTAATTCTCCAGATGACCTTTGAGTATATGTGTTTCCTACAAACACAGAAAGGGGCCTTTGTTTGTGCATGGTGTAGAGTATCCGAGACCGCCTCTCAGGGATGTTGAATCCTTTAACGTTAAGGGAGGAGACCTGAAGGGTCACCATCGCAAAGCAATTATTAGGATGCGTCGAGCGGATACCAGAACAGGAAACCCCACCCGACCGTGCCCAGAAGATGCCGCATTAAACAAGTGGAAACAACAATTGTGATTATGAACAAAGTCTAAACCTAAGCCTACGAATAAACACATAAGCAGACTTGAAAAATTAAACACTGCAGCTTCCATTGCTGCTTTAAACAAGCACATAGTGCCCGCTACGTAAACCTATTGGGGGGAATCAGAACCCTCTACACACAATCCAGGTACAGAAGGATCCGATACACCTGTTAAAGTTAGGCACCACACTGGCCTCCAGCCCGTTCGTCCGGCCAGAATATTCCTGTGTCTAAACTTAGAATATAGTACTGACATAGAGCTAAAGCATAATGATCAGGACTGTAATAAACGTAGAGTACCAGTAATATAGGAGGAGTAGAAGAACAAATCATTGCTAGAGTCCTCTCAAGACCTAGAAAGAAAAAAGAGGCAGAAGAGAACAAGGAGGACTT
Source organism: Phyllomedusa bahiana (assembly GCA_025379985.1). Classification (NCBI taxonomy): domain Eukaryota; kingdom Metazoa; phylum Chordata; class Amphibia; order Anura; family Hylidae; genus Phyllomedusa; species Phyllomedusa bahiana. The sequence continues at coordinate 20,818 of JAODAL010032416.1, forward strand.
AGCCCATGGATAACATGCTGCGGTCACCCACTGCAACACACAAAAAGGATACAGAGACACTCATTGCGACAGCACGGACAATGACCCTCACTGAGTAGCAAAGGAGAGTCCCCGTTTTGTGGCCGAATATCCCCTCTCTAGTCTGGAGACCAATCTTTGATTCCTTTGAAGCCGCTGTTCTTTGGGGGAACCGTGTGCAGTAAGGTCCCTCGGCATGGGGTTCCCAGCAAAACCCTGACCGCTTGCGGCGAAGGAGGATGCAGTGTCCCAGTCAGGGAGAGCGACTGGCGGCAGCTTCAAGGCAGACACGAAAGCCGGGAGATCTTCCGGTGTTCTAAATGTGATGGTGCCCTCATCCGTTCTGACATGTAGGGCGAAAGGATAGCCCCACCTGTAGGTAATCTGTTTCGCCTGCAGCGCGGCCAACAATGGTTTAGTGGCAGTTCTCAAACGTAGAGTACGTCTAGACAAGTCCGGAAAGATGGCAATCTTGGATCCCTCGAAGACCATGTTCGGTGCGAGTCTCGCCTTTTGCATTATTTCCTCTTTAACAGAGTAGTAGTGGATTCGGCATATCACACCTCTCGGTTTAGAACTGTCGGGACTAGCGGGGCGTAGGGCTCTGTGGGCTCTATCCATCTCAATGTGCGAATCGGCCGCCTTGCCCAGAAGCATGTTGAAGAGCTTTGTTAAAGCTTGAGCAATTTCTTGGGTTTTAATTGATTCAGGGAGACCTCTCACCCTGATATTGTTCCTCCTATTTCTATTCTCAAGGTCGTCGAGTCAAGGCACTGTGGAGGGATTGCTGATTCTTAACAGAGGTTTGCAGCTCCGTCACTGTGCGCATAACAGATGATTGGAAACATTCGAGACTCTGCACCCTATCCTGTAAGGTGGAGACATCCTCCTTCACTACATGTAGGTCATGCTGCCAGGCACTCTTGAGATCTTGCGCCACTAATGAGAGGTCGTTTTTAGTAGGTAGGAGCGACAGCAACGCCTGTAACTCAGGATGACTTTGAAGGGTCGCCATGGCTTGCTCCCGTGAGATAGTGGGAGAGGTAGTAACTGGACCCGCCGGTTGATTGGGCGTCGGGCCAATGGCGGGGGAGCCGGTCCTCAGCATGGGCAGGGCCTGGGGTGCCCCGATAGCCGGCCAGTCCTCTTCCTGCTGGTGAGGGCAGGTAGATGGGCCTGCAGGGGAGACCCGAGGGTGTAAACCCGCTGGCGCGCACTCCAGAGGGTCTGGGACAGATTCCTGGGAGACAGGCATGACCTACAGTCCATCAGCCACTCCAGAAGCGTCAGGGCTCCCCTGAGGTAGCAGAGGTACGTAGGCTCCCTTTTGCTGACAAGGAGCAATGTCCTGCATTGTGGGGCTTATGCTAGGGCCTGAGGCAATCATTTCCTCCCCCGCCGTCACTGCTGCCACGCTCCCTTCTCCTAAGTCCTGCACACTCAGGGGCCCAGAGACGCAGGTGCCTTCCTCCATGGAGCAAACTGCCCACCCTGTACCTGCTATAGCTTCACTCTCTCCTCCGAGCAGCGCTTCCCGGTCCTTGGGTGTCAGCCAAGATGGTGGCGTCTCGTGGTGCAACTCTCCCTACGCTACCGGAGCTCCACTCCGTGCAGTGCCCGCTCTCTCGCCTTCTCCCTCCTCTGATGCGCGCCTCGCCGTCACAAGCTGGGGATCTCCGGCACTCCGATATACCTCCTGTGTCACTGCTGCGGACCGCGATCTCCTGCTTCCCTCCACAGGTCGGGTAGTTGGCGCCGAATCCAGCAAGGGGCCGCGCTTCCTCCGGCAAGATGGCGCCCACTCCGGGGCTGAAGGCGCCGATTCACTGGCAGATTGCAGACCCACCAGAGGCACAAAGAAGTTAGAAATCAGCGCCTCTGATGTGGGTGAGGTAGAAGCACCCTTAGGTGTTTTTTTAATTCTCCTGGGACTCTTTTTTGCAGGAAAATTTGAGCTCTATTAGGGTAGGGTCCTGACGAAGCTCTCAGCCAGCATGTCCTGCTGCCAGCATTCCAGGCCACGCCCCCATGTGTTCATTTTTTATGTTATAGAGATGTTCTGCAATTCTAGTTTTTAACTTCCTTGTGGTACATACTATATATTTTTTATTGCATACCGTACATTCTACTGTATAAATTACACGATGGCTGTCACAATTTAAAAGTTTCAAGATTGAATATTCTTTTGTTAGGTTAGCATCGCTAAATTTGGATTTTTTTTTGCATATTTACAAACATTGCAACGACTACCTGAACAACGATAAAATCCCGTGGTTGTCAACCAGGTGGCTTGAGATTCCTCATTATGAAGAACGCTGGGGAAATCATGTCACCTAGCGACGTTCCACGTTTGGGTACTACTTTTACTCCCCTGTCTACAATTTTTGACAGCACCGGGTCTTGTCTTAAAATATTAAGATTTTTGTAGAATAAGGTTTTAATTTCCCTAAAGTTGTTACTGTAATTTGTGGAAAATACCAGGTGTCTATCAATGTTGTTGATTTTATTTATTCTATTGTTAGATTCTTCCAAAAGTTGTTGCTGTGTTTTTGTTTTGATTTTATTTTTAGCTGTCACTAGATTTTTTTGGGTATAGCCTCTTTGTTGTAACCTATGGTCTACTTTTTTAATTTCCTCAATATAGTCTTTCTCCTTAGTGCATGAGCGTTTTACCCTAACATACTCTCCGTATGGGATAGCTGCTATAGTATGTGTGGAATGGCAACTATCCGCCCTTAAGATGGAATTTCCTGAGTTGGGCTTCCTGTATAATGTGCTGGTAATGCGGCCCTGTGTGATGTCACCCTTCAGTAAAATATCCAGAAAAGGTATCTGAGTTTTATTCCAAGTGCCAGTGAATCTTAAGTTGCATTGGTTATGATTCATATAGGATAAAAAATCTTGTATGGACGCTACATCATGAGGTCATAAAGAGGTCATCGATGTAGCGCGCATACCACATGCTACAGTCACGAAATGGATTGCCACAACTGTATATGTAATGGTGCTCCCACCATGCCATAAGTAAATTTGCCAGTGAGGGAGATGATGTGGCTCCCATAGGAGCTCCTAACAGCTGCAGGTAATAAACATTTTCAAACTTGAAATAATTATGTTTTAATAAGTATTCAATTGTAAGCATAATGAATTCCTGCAAGCCGGGTTCATAAGTACTGAAATGGCGAAGAAAAAATGACACTGCCACTTGTGTGAGATTGTGGGGCAAACTGGAATAGAGGCTAGTGACGTCACAACTAACCCATGTGTACTTATCCTCCCAATGTTTATCAGACATAACCTGTAGTACAGCCTTGGTATCTTTGATGTACCCTGGAATCTTTTGGACCAATGGCTGTGTCACGGACGCCCCTGCGACCCCTGTCTCGGGTCGCAGGCGCGTCCGTGCTGCGGCTCTCAGCGGGTTCGGGGTCCGCTCTGCTTCCAGTCCCTGCCGGCACCCCCTTACCCGGCCGCGCTCTGCTCAGTCACTCAAGCCTCCCGGCCGGGGTGGCTCCGCCCCCAGGGCGCGCGCGGCCGGCTGTTTGAAATTTAAGGGGCCCGTGCGCCCGGGAATTTGCTATTGCGGCACTGCTCCTATTTAGGTCTGGGCCCCTTCCTGCCGGCCCTCCCCCGGATCCTTAGTGTGTCTACCTCTGGAGAAAGCGTTCCTGTCTAGTCTTGTCTATCCGTGTACCGTACCCCTTGCCTACGTTTATCGACCACGTCTCTTGCCGCCCGCCTGACCGTCTGCCTGTCCACGTTTTTCGATCCAGAAGCCGCCTGTCCTGACCTTCTGCCTGTCCCCGACCACGAGCTTGCCTGACGAATCTGTACTACGTCTACCCTTGGCCGCCACCGCAGGCAAGTCCCGCCAGTGGAACGACCTGGTAGACTCCCGCCGCAGCAAGTCCATCCCGCTTTGCGGCGGGCTCTGGTGAATACCGGGACCTACTTAGATTACGTTCCCCGGCGTGGGCTTCCACCATCGCCTGCGGTGGTCCAGCGGATCCACTACCCGTCCGTTACAGGCTGTAGATGTTTGTCTAGCCATTTATTCAGTCGTTCATTTAGGGAATTATTGCTTGAAATAATAGGTCTTAATGTGGGGGGGGAAATAAGTTTTTATGCACTTTGGGTGCACAGTAGAAGACAGGTACTATCGGATTTTTGCCCAATAGATATTTTGCTGTCCTTTCAGAGATGACACCCAATGACTGTCCCTCTGTTAGTACTTTTTCCAATTCCTTCTGAAAGGGTATTGTTGGATCGTCCCTAAGTTTGCGGTACGTGGTGGCATCATTGAGAATTGTCAGTGTTTGTTTTACATATAAGTTACGGTCTAATACGACAGTGGCCCCACCCTTGTCGGCCTTTATGATGATCAGGTTATAATTGTTTTTTAAAAATTGTAGACAGGGGAGTAAAAGTAGTACCCAAACATGGAACGTCGCTAGGTGACATGATTTCCCCTAGCGCTCTTCATAATGAGGAATCTCAAGCCACCTGGTTGACAACCAAGGGATTTTATCGTTGTTCAGGTAGTCGTTGCAATGTTTGTAAATATGTAAAAAAAACATCCAAATTTATCGATGCTAACCTAACAAAAGAATATTCAATCTTGAAACTTTTAAATTGTGACAGTCATCATGTAATTTATACAGTAGAATGTACGGTTTGCAATAAAAAATATACAGGATGTACCACAAGAAAGGTAAAAACTAGAATTGCAGAACACCTCTATAACATAAAAAATAAACACACAAATGCATCAGGAGTGGCAAAACATTTTATTGAAATCCATAATAGTGACTGTTCTAGTTTTGAGTTCTATGCCATAGAACAAGTATCAAAACCCTACAGAGGTGGTGATTGGGAGGGTAAGGTGCGATATAGAGAAGCAAACTGGATCTTAAAATTGGGAACTCGGGCCCCATATGGACTCAATTATAAAACAGATTTATTCTACATATATTGAATGGTTAGGCACCGAGCCCTTTAAGATACGCACCAACCCCCACAGGTTATGATGTAATTCACATTGTGAGTGCTCATTGGTTCATGTATGTTTCTAAACCATTGTAAAGATTTTAGTCTTGAGGCCGTGATCAAGAGCTGGAGAGCTCGAAATGCGTCGGCTAGACGTTTTTTAACCTGTGTGTACTGCTGTAGCACTGTTCGTGTAAATAAAGCTTACCTCATACTCACATCCAACCGGATCCGGAAGCCATTTGTGCCGCTGTTGGGAATGACGCTGCTACCTGTGTTGTATGGTTCATGTTACCGCTTAGCCGCGGGGGATCCGAGATGGCATGAGCGTTGGAGCAGAGACGCAGATCGCATGGAAATTAAGCGCACTACATGAGGTGAGCCTGCATATTACTTATTTATTTATATACCAAATCCTTCCTCTATTTACATATATATAAATATATACAAATCTACATAAAATCTCCAATATGCTTAAAACCGAACGTCCATAAACATGTGTCCAAAATATCCGTCAATGGGGCTTAGGTCCTTGGATCTAAAATCGGCCCAAAATCCCCGAAGGGAAAACCACCATTGCCCCCAGCCGTACTCCACTGGCTCGGGGGCCCAAAAGCCATACTCTATGGCCCAGCCATTTTGCTTTTCAGGGGTATCACCCTTCGCCAGGCCGTCCAATTTAACCAAACACTGAGGGAATGCTATCCCGAAGGACTCCCTCACCAATTTTTCATCCCAACTCCAATAACCTCAGCCGCCACCGTGAGCGTGACATGACACCGAATGTACACGAAACCCCCACAAAATCAATCGCCCTTTCAATGCCCTCCTGCAATCCGAGGGCCCACAAGTCCAACCCAACAGCCATCAGGTGGACCCCATCAGCTCTCCAAAAATTCCCTTCTCCCGACTCCAACTCGAGGTGCCTCACGAACACCCCCCTATTCCGGGCCACAAAGCTTGCCACTGACCTATTGACCTTAATCCTTGCCCGATTTAAAGGTCCACCGAGCGGGCCCCCCTCCAACGGTAACGGAACACAATTTCCGACCACACAATCACTAGCCCTGGAAAAGACGACCACAACCGTAACAGATCATACTTGATGTTTCGAACTAACTCCCGCGATGTCAGGGACCCCAAATCGTTCCCACCTGCATGCAACACCAGGATCTTGGAGGGCCTGTTACCCCAGCCACCTCATACCACGCCATCATATCCAGCGAACTATGGTCATACCTCAGGAAACACCAAGTTGGCGCCCGTCCGGGCGCACGTCGGCTCTCTCCGCACCCCAATACACATACGAATGACTGAGGATCTACACCAAGAGGGGGGGGGAACGATCTAGAAGCAAAAGAAATAACACCACATAATAAAACAAGCCAACATAACCCCAACACCAACCCCAAACTCACTGACTATCTGCCGTAACCAGATGAGGGCGAACGTAAATCCTGACTCCCACCTTCCGATTCTTTGAATCAACGCTGGGCTAAGGCCCCACCCCGCTGCCTAAGTTGCTGCCCCAATACAAAAAGAGTGCGGGGCAAAGTTGGAGCCCTCCAGACCCAATGCCGGCAGACACCAACGGAACACTTCTGAAAATTGAAATTTGGACAAAAACGACCCATCCTCGTACACCAGGACACCAACGGAACACTTCTGAAAATTGAAATTTGGACAAAAACGACCCATCCTCGTACACCAGGACAGGCCCTTCCGAAACCATCCCCAACCTCCGAAACTCCCTGAAACATCGCAAAGGGCACATCAACGCCCCAGGAACACCCCACAACACCACCCTTTTCCCCCTACCCGCCTGATCAGTCTTCGATCGCAGAATCCAAAACTCCAAAGTGTCCCCTTGGTCCCAAACGTCCGCCGCCTGCAAACCCCTTCCCAGCAAGCAACTAGGGGACACTAGCTCCCCCCCCCCCTCAACGCCCCAAAGAACGCTGGCGAGAAGGCCAAGCTAAACAAAGATACCTCAAACCAAGAGTTCGCCATGCCCTCCAATGCAGCCCCTAAACGTTCTAACAGGGCAAAGACGACCGGGCGCCGTGAATCTCTGGACACCCGCCCACGCCTAAAGCCCCTCACCACCCGCTCTATATCAAAATCCTTGGTCAGATCCCTCCACCTCACCTATCAAAAACCGAAAGCCAGGCCAGATATCAACATGGAAACTCTAGCCGAAGACCACCCCAGCTTGTGGACATGCGCCAGCAAGCACAACAGTGCCCCCAGCTAATCTTCCTCAGAGGCAACAGGACCAAACCCAGCCAGCCACTCCACTCCACCCAAAAACCCCAAGCTGCTTCATAGGCCGACCAAGTCCCACCTGCCAGTGAAACCCGGATCAAATGGTCGGCGTCCCAGAGGCCACGTTCCAGGGATGACAGGGGTACACCTCCCCGATTTCCACCGCTGCCGGAGCCAACATCCTGAACCACTCCCATTGCAAGCGAGAAAGTCACCCATCACATTTAACACACCCGGCACATGTTCAGCCACCACCCACGAGTTTAATTCCAAACAACAGAGCACCAAATGACGAAGGAGACAAACTACCGGCGGGGACGCCGCCGACAAGTTATTAATGGCCTGAACCACCCCCAGATTATCACAGTGAAACCTGACTTTCCGATCCTTGAAACGGTCCCCCCAAAGCTCCACCGCCACAACAATGGGAAATAGTTCCAGGAACGCAAGATTCCGCACCAGCGGCGAGTCCACCCACGAAGCCGGCCACGGGCCCGCACACCAATCCGTGCCAGAGATAACACCAAAACTCATGCTGCCCACTGTGTCGGTGAAAATATCCACCTCTCGATTTGATAATTCCTTCCCCATCATGATGGACCCGCCATTATACCGCTCCGAGAAGGTTTCCCAAACTGCCAAATCCTCTCTATGATCCCGATTCAATCGCATAAAACGATGCGGCTTAACAATTCCCGCGGTGGCCCTCACCAAACGCCGACAAAAAACTCGCCCCATTGGCATAATCCTACACGCGAAGTTGAGTTTACCAAGCAACAACTGCAGCTCCCACAGTGAAACGTTCCGCAACCGCCCCACCCTCTGAACCTCCCCTCGCAGAGACCGCAACTTATCGTCCGGCAACCTACACTCCATATCAACCGAATCAATACAGATGCCCAGAAAATTCAAACAGGAAACAGGGCCCTCAGTCTTCTCTTCTGCCAAAGGGAACCCAAAGCGATCAGTCACCCAGCTCAGTGACTGCAACAATGACCCACAAATCAGGGAACCAGCCGGCCCCACACACAGAAAATCATCTAAGTAATGAATAATGGAATTCAAACCGGAAACATCCCGAACTACCCACTCCAAAAAAAGGAACTGAACGGCTCAAAATAAGTGTAGGACAGCGAACATCCCATCGGGAGGCACCGATCCACAAAAAGTTCCCTTCCCAAAAACACCCCAACAAATGAACACTGTCAGCATGGACCGGGAGCAAACGGAAAGCCGACTTAATGTCCACTTTCGTCAGCAACGAAACGACGAACCAGCGAAACGGTCTCGTCAAACGACGTATAAACCACTGAACACAGTTCGAAAGCTATCCCATCATTCACCGAGCTCCCCTTTGGAAAGGACAGATAATGAATAAGCCGAAATTTATTCGGCTCCTTCTTAGGGATGACCCCAAATTAGGAAAGGGTGGCCTCGAAAAAGGCACCGCCATCCTTCCCAGCGCCACCTCCTTCGCCAATTTCGCCGAAACCACCGCCAGATGCTCATGTGCTGACCTCAAATTTTTAACCAAAAACGGAACTTATTGCGCCAGGGGAGGGATTCTAAACCCAAACGCGAAACCCTCCCACAACAAGAGCACCACTGACCGATAACTAAATCTGGACAGAAAAGGCTCCATCTCATGCAGCCTCACTGGCATCACCCCCTTGGCCACTGGCGTTACCGCTTTTTCCGCACCCTTTCTTAAAACAGCGGGAAACCGGGTGAGAGGCTGCCCCCACAAAAGAGCAGATGTGTTTAAACTTGCATTCCGTCCCAAATTTACATTGCCCGCTGTTGAACTGCCAGCAAGCCCCTTTTTGGCCCCCAGCCAGGGACCCAGACCTTGAACCATTGGCTGAATCCCCTTGGCCGGCAGCGCCGCCTCCCCCTGAAAGGACTGGCCAAACTTCGTTGGGGCTATAACCTTCAATCATAATCAAATATCTTTATGATCCCAATGAATGGAAGGCCGGACCGTCTTCTGCTGCCGGAACTGCTCAACGTAGCGCAACCATGCCATACCCCCATACGCCCGCTGAGCCTCACCAATCGAATCAAGATAACAGAATAACGTTGAGCAGTTCTCAATAACGTTCGCCAATATGGCAAAAGCCTGAAGCCAATTGGTAAGCGTCTGAGAAATAAGGCGCCACCTACGTTTTTCCTTCTCCTCCTTCTTGCTCTCCTCCTTCTTCATCTTGTCCAAATTAAATTTTGGAGGGAGAAAATCTCGACATACTCATCCCTCCAAATCTTCTCCCCTACCTCCTGCTTCAGGTGCGCCCCCAATGGGCCCTCGAAGCAGACATAAACTTCCCCCTTACCCTATCCACCAACCTACACACTAATCACTGCTTGCTCTTTTTTCTGTCTGAACAGATACCGTAACCCCGCTTCAATGCGACCGTCAACCCGAATCCTTATACATCCGAACCAAGCCCTCAATGCCAACAGCAAAGGGAAAACGATCTTCAGGCGAGCGGCAATTGCCCCGCAAGCGTAACTGCAACGATCCAACGCCCGGACAAAAAAAAAATAGCAGTTGGGGAGCCCTGTTAATGCTCCCATCACTGCCATGTCCTGGGTTTTGCCCCACTTCCGGCTGCCAAGAAAGAAGGTGGGAAACCGCCATCTTGGTACACGTCTAATGCATTGTCTATGCCAATGCATTAGACTGTATTAACGAATCGGCCACCTAGTGGTCAAGCACCCTAAGGTGACTCAATTACAGTAAAAAAAATAAAGGTAAATAAAAAGTTTTTAAAAGTTCAAAAAAAAAGTAATTAAAAGTTCAAATCACCCCCCTTTCCTTTCCTCATTTTACAAATAAAAACAATAAATAATAAGAAAGTATTACAATATCACACGAGAAGAAAAAAAATAAATTCCAAACACCAAAATAGCGTTTTTTTGGCATTTTGCGTTCACTTCTTAAAAAAATGGAAAAATAAAAGTGATCAAAAAAATCGCAATGCATTCCAAAAACTGCACAGCAATAAAAAGGTAACACATCAGCCCGCAAAATAACACCCTCACTAACCGTTCGTAGTGGGTTAGTACAAAAATGTTTATTGGTCGCACAAAATGGGCCGCCGAGATGGCAAATTTCAAAAAAATAGAAAAAAGTTTGGGAATTTTTTTACGGTACCAAAACATAACGGAATTGATATTGCCAGATGTGTATCAACCTGTAGAATACAGATAACACATTATATTTACCGGAGATTAAACGCTGTAAAAGCCAAACACCCGCAAACATGGCAAAAACATAAAGTATTTCACATTTGTCCCCCTTGGAATTTTTTTTTGCGGTTTCCCAGTATATTTCTATAGTACAGTTGAATAATACCATAAATAAAGTACATCTTGTCCCGGCAAAATAAAAAGCCCTCATGAATGTCCTATGTAGGTGAAAAATAAAAAAAGATTATGGCCTCTGGGAAGACAAGGAGGGAAAAAACGAACGTGTCCAACAAAAAAACCAAGGGTTAGAGGCCCGAGAACCCCCTCCTAACTGCCAAGCTCAGTACTACATTAGCTAGAACCACATTGTGTAACGCTCAATCCCCAGTTACTAGGGATATTGTACAAATGATGGAATCAAACTCTTTATATGACCCCTGGAGAACGCTTAACGCTGACTCCAGAGAATACACCCATCACTCTTCAGTCCACAATAGTTTTGCCAGACTGGATTACTTCCTACTCTCCAATGCCTTATGGCACACAATCTCCAATCCAACATTGCATGCGATAATGATCTCGGATCACGCCCCAATTACCATTTCATTACAATGTTCCCGGGTGGCAACGGAAACAAGATTCTGGAGATTTCCTGCATATTTGGCGAACTTGGAAGACTTCAGGGCCTTCTTAGTAACAACCTGTTCCAATTTTGTCGATGACAATCTCAATCATAGTGGAGACTTTCCATTGTTCTGGGCGACAGCAAAGGCAGTCCTGAGAGGACACGTTATTAGCTATGTGTCAACAAAATGCAAAGAAGCCCGCATTGGTAACTGGAAACTGCACTCCGCATTGCTACCTTGCGCCATCGGAACATGGGCCTCCACCCCTCCCGTCGGAAACAAAATACAGGGAAATCAAAAGCACCTTGGATGCATATGTCCAAGGTCAAGCATCCTGGTTAGTGCGCCTTTCCCAAAATAAATACTTTAGAGAGGCAAACAAATCTAGTCATCTGCTAGCCCAACTTATAAAAGCTAATAAAACACATAAACCTACTGTCGCGCTGAAAAACCTTAATACCCAAAAAATGCACACAGATCTGCTAGAGATGGCAGACATCTTTTGCGAATTTTATGAAAACTTGTACAGGACAACCCCAACTGATGTAGAAAAGGTTACAGCTTTCATAGATGAAAATCCTGTGCCAGGCATAACAGCGGACCAAAGGGAATTTCTAGATTGACCTATTCTGAAAGAGGAGGTCAGGCGGCCTTTACCTTTCCTTGACCCACCACGCATGACGCCCCTGGGCCCAGAAACAATTTTGGCAGCGAATTTTACAAGATCCAACAAACCCAAATTATTCCAATTCTGACCTCATTATATATAATGAGTAATGATGGAGCCGTTTAATAATCGACAAAGTTTGAAAATCGCAAACGGTTTTTTTTTAGTTGATCGGAAAATTTCCGATCACTCGATAATTTAGTGAGAATCTGCGCATAATCTATTACTATTCGCTCCAATTTCGGCGGCTTTCCTGTCATTTTTTGGCGTCCAGCAAATCACTTAGAGCATAGAGCAGGTAAGCTGGGTGAGCGACATTCATGACTGTGGGTGTGTACTGGTTTCATTGCCTGGAAAAATCACATGACCCTCGTTTTTGCATAGAACAGCCCTTCCCTTGTTCATCATCCACGTGACATTGGTGTCCTCATTAGAGCGGGACGTGGGTGCTAGATCTCCTCCTCAATACAGCTCAGCTCAGAGGAACACACAGTTTTCTCCTTTTGTTACACAGACACAATGCGTTTTTTAGCTGTGAACCATTAGAACAAAGGTAAGATTAGAGAAATTTTTTCAGATTTTTCATAGTTAGTTAGGCCTGGAGACTTTTAAAGAAGCACCGAGATGCTGTACAGCCCGCGGGAGGGGGTGCGCGAACAGACCAGACAGTGCAGGCAGGCAAGGCAGAGAAGCGATAATGTGCAGCCCATACTCTGCTTTTGAACCCTGCATTGAAATGACTTTTTTTTACCAGTTTTTGGCCACACACCTCGTCAACCTGAGGAGAAATTAGTAACCTTTTTATTTTTTGTGCAGCCATGTTTTTGTTTAAAAGATCCCACCTAGTGTTATATACATTAGGAATACAGAAATTTTCTAGTAACTCCTTGGTCGTTAATTCCATTGTCAAAAACCCAACCTTTTTATTATCCGTACACAATTTTTAGATTAGTTTTTTTTTCCACTTTGGCGCAGGCCATTTTTTGGTTTCAAAACAGTATAGTTATTTTCCATAGTTTCAAAAGGGAGGGGGGGGGGAGTTTGTAATGTCCCAAAAAAAGACGGAGACGTCCATCAAGTTTACAGTGCCTGTTGAGCTAAGGTGTTATTTAGAATTCCAAAAGGAGAGGCAAAAAAACCCCCAACGAGGTATAAGCCAATTGTCTCCCCACCCCCCCTTACATTTTAGAAGTGGAAAAAATTCCCTTTCCCGACCCAATCCCAGGCAATCGGAGACAACCCTGGATCAATTGACCCCTCTTCCAGAATCCTACGACACTAAACTTAGTTATAATTATTAATGCTCCCAGATATTCATCCAAAACCCTTTTGAACTCTGTTATGGATTTCAAACCATGACAAGTTTCCACTTGGCAGATAGTTCCAACAGTCTTCACAGTTTTACTTACAGTAAAGAATTCCCTTTTCTATGTTTAAGTAGAATAACTTTCCATTTCCTCCCAAAGACTATAAGGACTCCGCCCGATGATTTCTAAATACAGTCCCTTGGGTATAGAATTTAAATTCGTTGGGAAGAGATCTCCTATAAAGGACCGTTTGATGTATTATAAAACATATTTAATATATGTCCCCCCTCCCCCCAAAGCCGTCCCCTTTTTCTCTCTAAACTAAAAAAACCCTAGATCTTTGCTAATCTTTCAGGGGTACCTGTAGTACCCCCACCCATCCTTTAATTATAATGTGTTGCCCCCATTGTCCTGTTCAAGCTCCTACAATGTCCCCTAATTCCTGTGGCAACTGGGTGCCCAAAACTGTACACAATTATTCCATGTGGTGGTCTATAAAACCAGAGGACTTTTTTATAATGGAAATAATTGTTCTCTATCATGTGCCCTCTATGGCCCTTCTAAAATGCCACCACCCCATGATCCTATTTGCCTTGGCATCTGCTTTCGGGAAAACGGGGCTGTTTAAAATTTAAAATTTTTACTGTCCACCGGGTTTCCCAAGTCCTTCTCCATGTCACTTTTCCCCACCCTTTTTTTCCATTTAAATGTATTCATGTAATGGATTTTTCCCTCCCCATGTGCAAAACCTTGCTTTTTATCTGTTTTAAAACCCTCTTTGCCTTTTCCCTTGCCCGGCCTCCAAATTACCCAAAGCCCCCTTTTTGTAATAAACATTATCCTCTATTGTGTTGTTTTACTTTACAGAGCTTTGTTTTGTCTCCCAAAAGTTCGTTTTACTGTGCAATCCATGGTAAAAATTTTAAATTTGAAAATTTTTAAAGGGGGGGATGGGGCCCCCAATACGGGAATTGTGGAAACCCCATTGTAACAAAAAACCCAAAGTCAGGTATGTACCGTTAATTACTACCTTTGTTTTCTATCAGGGGCCCTTTGGCTTCCCCTTTGCACAGGGTTTCCCCCAGTCCAAGAAATTATCTTTTTTAATTACCAACCCTTTTATGTGGCCCATATAAAAGGCTTTAGAAAAATTTTTGGATATTTTTGCCCACCCAGTCCCTCCCCCCGACCCAGTCTAGCACTGATTCCTCATAGAAGCTGATGAGATTGTCTGACTGGCCGATCCTTTTAATCCCCGTGCGGGAAAACGGCGTTATACATTTATTTTCGGGGAGATACTCCAGGTTTGATCTCGGGAGAAAACCTTCAAACTTTTTCCCTAAAAGAGGTCAAATTACCGGCCTATTTTTTCCCGGGACATTTTTGGGAACCCCTTTTTTAAAATATTGGAAACCACTTTTGTTTATGCGCCAACCCTTTTGGGGAAAAACCCCGTTTTTGGGGCCAGCCCAATAAAATTAAAAATAGGGGCCTATCTTTGTTTTCATTTTAAAAGGGGGTTTTGTCTCCCCCCCCAAAAAATTTTTAGTTTTCAAATTGTAGGGAAACAAAATTAAAGACATTTTCCTTTTTTTATTCCCCATTTTTTCCTCTTTTTTCCCCTTAGAGATAAAAGTGAATTTTTTACCTCTGGGGCTATTTCATTTTCCCTCAGAAACGGCCCTGTAAACCCAAAATCTCCGGGGGTGTTTTGTTCAATGAGTTAACAGAGAGTGAGTAATCAACAGGTTGGCAGTGTCAGTCTTTTGTCCTGTGCGGGCCAGAAAAGTAAAAAAGCTTGATTTATCAAAGTAAACAGTTCTGTAATTAGGGCTTTTGTTTTGGGGGTTTAAGTTAAGAAGTCTTAGTGGTTTGAGAAGCTAATCTAATCTAATTAGCTTCTGAAAAAAAAACGGAGCTGTAAAAGAAATGGGCTTATGAAAAATTAGTTAAAACCGGGAAGGGGACAGAGAATTTCTTTATGCATTCTTTAAAAACCTGTGGGGAAAAAACTCCTTTAACTCCCTTGGACACGTGGGGGTTTTGCCTCTGGACCGGGTTTGGATTTGTTTTTTTAAATTCTTCTTAAGAGGACCCGGGACTTCTTTTTGGGGTTTAAGAAAAAAAATTTTTAAAATTTTGGAGTTTTACCTATCCCTTTTTTCAACGGGAAAGCTCATCCTCCTCTTTTAAAAATATAGGGGAAGAAAAAAGTGTTTTTGGGTTTGTTTTTTTTCTCATCCCCCTTTCTACTGTCTCCCCCAGTATTTTTAAAAGGGGCCCAAACTTTTTTGGTTTTAATCTTTTTTTTTAAAAACTTAAACTTTATTATGTTTCAAAAATTTTGGGGCTATTTAATTGCGGTGTTTTCCCATCGGTAAAAAACCCAAACCTTTTTTTATCCGTACAAAAATTTTAAATTTAAAGGATTTTTCACTTTGGCGCAGGCCATTTTTTTCAAAGACCATCTTTTGTACTTTATTTACGATACGGGAAATTTGCTAGTAATTGAGTGTTTTTCCCAATAGGTGCAAAAGCCACCTTTTTATTTTTCCGTCCCATTTTTTTAATTTGGGTGTTTTTCACTTTGGTGGGCCCATTTTTTTTTTAAAAGGGCCCACCTTTTTCTTATATTAGGTTACGGGAAATTTGCTAGTTTTTGAAGGTGTATTTCTTAGGTGAAAAAACCAAACCTTTTTTTTTTAAATCCCAAAAATTTTTTTAATTTTTTAGGTGTTTTTTCATTTTTGGTGCGGGGCCATTTTTTTTTCAAAGCCCTTCTTGAAACTTTTTTTTCAAATAAAAAAAATTTTCCCTAGTAATTGCGGGTTTTGTTTTTCCCTAGGGGGAAAAACCCACCTTTTTTATCCGTACAAAATTTTTACCGTTTTTATCGGGTTTTAAGCCGCCCCGAGTATAACCCAAGGGGCCCCTATTTTTGCCAAAAAAACCCCGGGAAAGTTTAAATTGACTCGAGTAAAAGCCTAGGGGGGAAAAAAGCAGGGCAAATGGTGAATTTTAAAAATAAAATAGTTACCAAATAAAATTACATGGGCAGTTTTATGCCCCCCATAGGCAGATATGGGCAGTTTTTGGCCCATTTTAAATGCCCCCCCAATGGGGCAGTTTATGTGGTATAAGCGCTATATGTCCCCCATGGCAGGTTTTGGGCGGGTATAGGTCGTTTTAGGCGGTTTAGGCCCCCTTAGGCAGGTTATGGGGCAGGTATAGGTTTCTTTATGGGCAAAAAAGGGCCCCCCTAGGGTGTGGAAGGGGTTTTAGGCCCCCCTAGGCATCTATAGAGGAAAAAGCCCCCCTGGGCCGGGGCTATTGGCAGGTATAGGCAGGTATGGCCCCTGGGGCAGGTATAGGTCGTTAAGGAGGTTTTGGCCCCATAGGGGGCATAGGAAGGGTATAGGCAGAAAAGGGGCCCCCTAGGCGGTATAGGCGGGTATAGATCCCTTGGAAAGGGTTATAGGCAGTTATAGGCCCCCTAGGCAGGCTATAGGCGGGGTATAGGAAAGGTTTGGCCCTCTAGGCAGGCTATAGGAGGTATGGGACGGGGTTTTTTAAAACAAAAAAAAAAAAACCTGGTCCCCGCTGCTGGCTCTTGCTCCGGAGGATTTCGTTTAAGGGGAGCGATAGCTGCCAGCGTTTTGGGAAAAACCGCAGTGTCCGGCATGTCGGCGGGAAATCGGAAATTAAGCTACAGGGGGCCCCCCTGAGGAGTCGATATAGTGAAGCCTCCCTGTGCACCCGGGCCATCGCAGCCCCCGAGGCCGCCCATTTGACTGAGTAAAACCCCGGGGGGGGATTTTTAAACACATTTTTTTTTCTGAAAAACTGGGGTTATCTGGAGTATTTTCGGAAATTTATTTGGTTTTTCCTTTGGGCAGTACATTTTTTTTTTCACGGCCCTTTGTTTTAATAAAAAATTCAGAAATTTGCTAGTAATTCCCGGGTTTGTATTTCATGGGTGAAAAAAACCCCCTTTTATTATCCGTACAAAATTTTAAATTAGGTTTTTTTTCACTTTGGTGGGGGCCATTTTTATTCAAAAAAACCACTTTGTACTTAAATTTTAAAAAGGGGGAAATTTTGGGTAATTGCTGTTGTTTTTAAACTGGTCCCAAAAATCCACCTTTTATTATTTGTATAACTTTTAAAATAGGGGTTTTGGGCATTTGGGTTTCCCGCCCAGTTTTTTCAAATAGCCACCTTGTACTTAAATTTGGATACGTAATTTGTAGTTACTGTTGGTGTTTTCATTGGTGCAAAAAAAAAACCGTTTGTTATCCTTTTATAATTTTTAAAATTAGCTGTTTTGGGCACGTGTCCCTATTTTTTTTCCTTTGGGCCAGGGTTGTACGACAATTCTGTTTAAAAAAAAAATTTCTAGCAATATTTTTCTTTTGTCATTGTTTTTTTTTGTTTTTTTTTTTTTTTTTTTTTGCAAAAAAACGCAATTTCTCATCCGAGTAATTTTTGAATAGTTTTATTGCGCTCAGTAAATCTCAGGGGGGACGCGATAGCGCATTTGTATGATATTTTGTTAAAAATTTTCAATCCTAGTCCTACGGGCAGTAGTAAATCCCTGGAACTGAAGGAAAAGAACACTGTTGATTTTGTCTTGGTTCTTCCCCCGACCGCATTTAAAAGGGTTTTCCCGCAAAGAAAATAATTCAGTTTTTTTAACCCCTAGTTGGCTGTGGGAAAATTAGAGGGATTTAAGAAAAGTGTGATTTCCCAAATCTAAAAAAGGGGGCCCGGTAAAAAAACTTTTCCAATCCCTTTTTAAAAATTTTTTATTTTTCTAAAACAGGGGCCCCAAAATTGGAGGGGGGAAGCGAGAAAAGGAGGGGTGTAGGACATGGGGGTTTAGGGAAGTACGAGAAAAAGGGGGCTTTTTCCAGTGTTTGGCCCGCAAACATGGCAAGCCGCGGTGGGTCGGTTGCAGGGTCAGGCCTGTAATCGCTGGGTCAGGGGCCTGTAAAATTCAGAAAAACGAAAAAACTTTCGACAATTTGTTCTTCAGGGTTAATGAAAACCTGCATCCAAAAGTTTTAAATCCTCGTCCTCCGTCACGTCACAATTGTCATCATCATAAATCATCTTTGCTTTGTCCAAATAAAACGAAGGCACCCCAAATGTAAAATCGTGTACCCCCCCACTGTGGATAATCCTTTTTTAAAGGACCTTTTGATGACAAAATGGGGTTGGGGTCAAAAGGGGATTTTAAAAAAGATAAAGGGTCAAGAGGATGTTTTTTGTCTGTTTTTGGACCCCCAAATCGGGGATCCCAATCAGAGGGGGGGAAAGAAGGTCAACCCGGCAAAAATTCCGGGGCGGTCGGCAAGCCTTGCGGTGCCTCTTGTTGTACCCGCAGCTCCTGGATGTAGAATGTCAGGGGGACAAAAGTCACCTGTGTTGATGGGGGATGATGACAACTTTGCGGATAAAAGTGGTTTTTTATTTATTTTTATTTTTTATTTTTTATTATTATCATTTATTTTGGGGCCCTTGATTCCAGTGCGCTTTTACTTTTCCCCGCCCGGGTACAAAAATTTAACTTTGGGGAAATGTTTTACAAAGGGGCAATAAGCGAAAAAAAAGGGTTTACAGGAGGGAAAGAGGGTCCATACCCGGGGGGGTTACAATTTTTGGGGGGGAAGGGGGGAAAGGGACAGGGGGAGGGGAAAAGGACATTTTGGGGGCGGAGGAGTGAAACCCGGGTTTTATTTTGGGTTTATAGGAAATTTCCTGAAGGTGGGTTTTTAGGTTACGTTTAAAACCCGGTGAGAGAGGGGGAGAGTTTGAGGTTTTTGGGGGGCAGTGATTTCCCCAAAGTGGGGGGAAAGCACGAGAGAAGTTTGGGGAGGCCATTTTGGGTGAGGGGTGATAAGGGGGAGAGCAGAGGGAGGCCCTTTTGTGAGGAGCGGAGGTTGCGTGGGGAGGTATTTAGGGGTTTTGGGCCAGAGATATATGGAGGGGAGAGGTTTGGGAGCCTTGTAGGTCAAAGTTTTCTAACTTAAATGGATTGCCCCGGGCAAGGGGGAGCCAGGGGAAGGGTGGGAAAAGGGGAGAGGCAGGGGAAAATAAACGAGGAGGGGGGTGAATCGACGGGCAGCAGAGTTAAGGATGGTTTGGAAAGGGGAGCGGAAAGGGGGCTAGGGGAGGCCAAGAGGAGGATGTTGCAGTAGTCGAGGCGGGGGGATGGGCAAGGGCTTTGGGCAAACATTTTTTGTTTCAAATGTTTTTGGAAACCCCGAGGGATTCGGGGGAAAAAAATTTTTTTGGGGGAGGTGCAGGCAGAGGTGAGGCTTTGGTTTTGCGGTTTGAAAAGGAAAAGGGTTGGAGTTTAAAGGTTTTTTCCCAAGGCAGCGGACCGTGGTTTCTGGGGGGAGAGAGTGTAGCCATTATCAGTGATTGGGGATCGGGTGGAGAGATGGAGTGGGACGGTGGGGGGGAAAATAATTTAAATTTAAGGGTTTTCCCCCACGTTTAGTTTTAGGAGAAGGGAGGAGAAGAAGGAGGAAAGGGGGGGACAGACAGTCAGGGATCCCGGGGGAGAAGAGAGGCGAATTTGGGCCGGGGGATGTAGTGTTGGGTGTCTTTAGCATACAGGTGGTATTGGGAAAACCCTGTGAAAACTATGGGTGGGAAAAAGAAAAAGAGGGGTAGATTGAAAAAAAGTAGTGGGCCCAGGGTTGGCCCTGGGGGGGCACCAACGAGAGGGCCGGGGGGAGGGGGGTGGAGCGGAGTGAGAAACGCTGAAAAAAGATCAGTGGGTAGGAGGGTTTTCCCGGAAAGACCAAGGTTTCCCGGGGCCGAGGGAGGAAAAGGGTGTGAAGGAGAATTGGGGAAAGGTCGGGGCAGTGTTAAAGGGAGGAAAAGGGAAAGGGCTAGGGGGAAGACAAGGGGTAGTTGGGGTGAGGCTTTGGCAGTTTCCCAGGTCGTTTTGGGGAATTTGGGTTTGGGCGGGTTTCGTAGAGTGGTGGGGATGGAACCCGAGGGAAAGGGGGCAAGAAGAGAGTTGGTGGGGGAGGGTGGGAGGGAAAATTGAAGATGGGCGTGTTGTCAAAGGGGTTTAGAGGCGAATGGAAGCGTGAGATGGGGGGATAGTTGGATTGTGAGGAGGAGTCAAAAGATTTGGGTTTTTTTAGGATGGGGGTGATGGTGTTTTTTAAATGAGGAAAGGAAGATGCCGAGTTAATGATAGATTGAAAAAAATTTGGGGGAGGGCTGGGGGTGATAACAGCCCCTTAAAGGGCAGGGAAGGGGGGTGAGATGGGGGTGGGGGCCCAAAACTAGAGGTGGTTAAGGGGGTTTTTTTTGGACAGTAGGAGGAGAGCTTTTCAGGGGGACCGGGGAGAAGCGTGTTTTGGGGGATTTTTTTATGAGAAGGTACAGGGGGGCTGTGGGGATTTCCGCAGGGAAAAGAGGGAGGTGAAAGGGGGTGTGGGGTGAAACTTTGCTGATGAGATTTAAATTTTTTTATGGGAAAGTGAGTTGCAAAATTTATTTTGTGAAAAGGAGGTTGGGGGGGGGGGTGTGGTGGACGCAGGAGAAAATTTGGGAAAATGTTAAAAAGTTGTTGGGGTTGTGGGCCCCAAAGGGGGGTATGAGAGTCGTGAAAAAAGTCTTTTTTGGTGGGTGGGGTGCGGATTTTTAAAGGGGTGCAGTGATTCTTTAATGAGGGGAAGTCAGTGGTGGAGCGGGGGTTTTTCCAGCGGCGTTCGGCAACTCTGGAAGCTCCCTCAGCTGTTTGGGGGGAGTCGTGTGCCAGGGTTGTTGTTCATTTTTCAGTTCTGTTGGGGTGTGAGAGGGGCAACCGCACCAAGGTGGAAGTTTATTGTGTTGTTGTAGAAAGGGGGTGGCTGCGTCTGGATAAGCAAGTGGGGTTTTGGTTGAGAAAAGGTTAAAAAAAGGAGAGGGGAGTTTCAAGAGTTGGGTTTTGAAGGGTTTTGCGTTTGGGTTTTATAGTTTTTGGGGCAGGAGGGGAAAGGGGGCAATGGTGTGGAGGGGAAGGTGAGCAGATTTTTGGTCAGGGGATAGGGGGAGGAGGTTTGAGAGGTTTTCATAGGGGGAAAAGGGAAAGGGGAAGATGAGGGGCCAGTGTTCTCCGTCTGTGTGAGTGGTCCAGAGGTCCACTGGGGAGAGGCCAAAGGAAGAGGGGGTGGGCAGGGGTTTGTTTAAATAGTGGGGGTGGGGGTATCGTTTTGGAAAAGTTTAAAAAACTCCCCTGATAATAGTGCTTGATTGGGCGGTGGCAAAAAAGTGGAAAGGGGCCCGGAAGCAAAGTGGTCAAGGAAGGTGGTGGCAGGGGCCGGTGGTCGGTAGAAACAGCCTTGGAGGTTGGAGGGGGGGTAGATGCAGACAGAGTGAACTCGAAGGAGGGGGGGGGGGGAGGAAAAATACTGGTGGAAAAGAGAGAAAAGGGAAAAGGTATCTGACAGAAGAAGGCCGAAAACCCCCCTCCATGCTTTCTGCCCCGGGGGGTGGGGGTGGGTAAACTGGAGCCCCACCATAGGAGAGTGCAGCAGGAAGTTTTGTCAGGGTGTCAGCCCAAATTTTGTTTAAACCAAAGGGAAAGGGGAGATTGGGTGAGATGAAGAAGTCGTGGATGAAGGGAAAATTGTTGCACAAAAAACGTGCATTCCCGAAAAGGGTGCAGGGGCATTTGGGGGTGGGGGCTGCGGGGTGAGGGGGATGGTTTTTTAAAGGGTTTTTGTTTGGTTTTTTAAAGTGGTGCGGGTTGGTCTGTAAGGATGCCTGAAACCCAGTGGGGATGCGCTGAGGGGGCCCGGGGGTTTGGGGGATAGGGCCCCCGGCCCGCAAGGGGAAACAGGGAGAGGTGAGGAGGTGTGGTGGGTAGAGAAAAAAAGGGGGTTGTGTGGGTCCCTTTTTTGCAGAGTTTTTCAATTTGGGGCGCCCTTCCCTCACTGGACGAGGAAAGGGAAAACGATGGGGTAGTGTCGTTCGGCCTTTCCCCCCCCCCCAAAAAAAAGGGGAGGGCGGTCGCAGAAGTCTGCTGGGATTTTTTCCCCCAGCCCCCGACGTGGGAAAAACCCCCTCCCGTTTTACTGCGAAAAGGTCCCAAAGGGCCCCTTTAAAATGGGCCTTTTTTTGAGCAAGCCTCTTTATTCACCCCGCGATGTAAAATTTCCGCCTTTGCAGTAAAAGCATAAATAGAGGCAAAAAATTTAGGTGTTTAACCACCCCAAATTTTTAGTCACTGCCGGGAATGCATGAGTTGAAATGGGGGGCAAAAATTTGGCCAAAAAAAAGGGCCCCCCGATTCCGGGGGTTCCAAACCCCTGTCAACCCTCTTTTCTCCACCTCCTCCTCCCTTTCCCCCACCACCCAAACGTTCTTCAAACGCCCCTTTTTCTTGAGTCATGATCAGGGATCAGCCCCCTTTCTTCAGCCTCCCCCCGTCGCCCAAATCCCCCCGCACCCCCCAGAGACCCATTTCCCACCCCCCTTTTCCTTCCCCAGTTTGACAAACCCGCACCTGTAAGCAGCCAGTCAAAAAGGGCCCGCCCTTTTGGTTTTTCCCCCCGGGTTTGGGGGGCAGAAAAAAACTTTATCCCAAAAAACCTCCCAAAACAAAAAGGCCTGGTTTTCGGCATTGCCAGGCTTTTGGCCCTTTGGAAAAATTTCCCCTTTTCCCTCTGGTGGACACAGATGGGGGTTTTGGCAATTTATGGCCCCTTTCCTGCCCCCCAAAACAGATGCCAAAACAGGGATTTCCTTTTTCCCGAAAGCCGTCCCCGCCCTGGCCAAACCGCATATCATCAAAGTTTCAAGACGTTGTCTGCCAAACTTTTGTCCCGGGAAAGGGCCATCTGATCAAAAGACACATGGCCAAGGGGCCCCTATATCTCCCGTGACAGTTCACGGAGTGAGGCCCGGGTGGATGTCTTTTGGGGGGGTGACGGTGGTTTTTGGCTCGGGCATGCTCTTCAAAAAAGCAGGGTTTATGCGGGGTTTTTTCCCAAGGTCCTCCGGTGGCATTTTGTGCCCAGAGAAACCAGGGCCCTGTTGAAAAATTTAAATTGTCCCTTTGGGGACCGTTTAACACAAGGTAAAGGGGCTGTGGAAGGGGTCTTCGCAACGAAAACCCAGGCTGGCTGGGTGCCAGAACCTTTTTTGCCAAGGGAAGGTGGTGTGCGTAAATTAAAAAAAAAAAAAAAAAAAATAAAAAAAACAAAAAAAAAAAAAAAACAAAAAAAAAAAAATAAATTAAAAAAAAAAAAAAACAAAAATTTCCAAAAAAAAAAAAAAAAAAAAAAAAAAAAAAAAAAAAAAAAATTTTCAAAAAAAAAAAAAAAAGTTAAAAAAAAAAAATTTTTAAATATTTTTAAAATAGGGTTTTGGAACTTTTCTTAAAAAAATAAAAAAATTTAATCAAAAAAAAAAAAAAAAAAAATTTTAATTTAAATTTTTAAAAAAAAAAAAAAATTTTTAATTTTATTTAAAAAAAATAAAGTTTAAATTTTACTTTCAAACCTAAAAATTAAAAAAATAATTTAAATTTGTAAAAAAAAAAAACAAAAAAAAAAAAAAAAAATTTTGATAAAAAAAAAAAAAAAAACAAAAAAAAAAAAAAAAAAAAAAAAAAAAAAAAAAAAAAAAGGTGCAAAACGCGGGCCGGGCCTTTTGGGGGTTGGGGCCCCCCTTGGGTGGGAAAAGGGTTTGCAAACCTTTCCTTCCGTTTTTAAAAGCCCCAAATGGGGCCCGGACCCAAAGGGCCTTTTCAGCTAACCCCTTGGGATCTTTAGTTTGGTGGTGGGGTTTTTGACATCAGCTCGGTTCCCCAACCGCATTTTTGGGGAGGAACACCGGGTTCCACCCCTTTCCCCCTCCGGCGCTTGGGCCCGCAATTTTTTTAAAATTTTTTCGGTCCTTCCATTAAAGGGGCAGGGTTTGGGGTCCCAAAAAGGGCCCCCCCAGTTTGGGCCCAAAAAGGCGGGCGCCCTTTTTCCGGCCTTTTTCAAGGGTTTTCATCCCCTCTGAAGGGCAAACGGGGGCCCCGGGCTTGTGTTTGGGGAAAACCTTTTTGTTTTTCCGGGAAGGGATTGGGGGGAGGGGAAGAAGGGTTGGGGGGTTAATTCCTTGGGGGGGGAAACCAACCGACGTTTTCTGAAAGTCCCTGCCTTGGAAAGAGGTTGGCCGAAATTTGGGGGCAGAGGGGAAGGGTGAAAGGTTTGATTTAGTTTGCTAGTGCCCCTTGACCCAAAAGGTTGGGAAAATCAAGGGTCCATCTCTCCCATTTAGTGGGGGGAAAGCTCCCTTTTCCCCCAAAAATGGTCCTCGTATTTAAAGGGCCCAAAGGGCAAGTGGAAACCAAAAGGGCAGCCCAAAAATTTTAGCAGTAAGGTTTCAAGTAGCCGTGCGGCAGAAAACAGCCCGCAGCCCGCGGGGATTGTGAACCCCTGGCAAAACTTTATTTAACCCCTCACCAACGCCCAAATAATGCGGACCCATTTCAACACAAGAGGCCCCGGGTTTAAAATTTTTGGTTTTCACGGGCTATCTGCATCTTTAAACACCCAAAGTTTTTGGATGTGTTCCCGGAACCCAAAAACGGAAAATTCTGGGGATCCAAAATGGATTTAAAAGGCCCGAGCTCGTGGCCACGCCTGAGGTGTTTTTCCTGCCCCGCAGGGCCCGCGTCATAAACTGAGAGGACATTCAGCAAAAGCTGGGAGGAGGGCATTAAGACAAACGAATTTCCGGGCTTTCCCCCAGTTTAATGTGGAACGTTCAACTTTCATCAAGTTTAATCAGGCATGGATCTCTGAATTTATGTTGTGGCCCCAAAATTTTTTCCCAGGGGCCCGATTAGTTGCCCGGGTTTCTTCACTTTTCCCCTTCCGAAAGAAATGGTTCTTCTTAAAAATTTTTTTTTAAAAAAGAAACATTTCTTACTGCAATTTTTAAATTTTCGTTCCCAAAAGGTTTTATTTTTTCTGTTTTTGCGGGGGGGGGAGACTGTAAAAGACCCAGGTTTTCATGAAAAAACCCTTTTCCTTTACTCCTTTACTTTAGAATTTTTCGCTTTAAATGGTTTTTTGGGTATGGTGCTGTGGATACATAAATCAGGGTCTTTAGACAAAAATTGGTTCTAAGGGGGCATTTCTCCCTAAAATTTTTAACAGTGGTGAGGGTCTTTTTAAAATTTTTTTGGGGGGCATGTTGCTGTGAGTACAGTAAAATTTGGTCCTTTGGAACGAAATGTGGTTCAAAAGTGGCATTTCTCCCTCACAATTTTTAACGTGGCTGAGAAGTCATTGTATAATTTTTTGGGTCTGCTGTTTTGAAAAGCAGCTTTATACAGGTTGTTAAAAAAAAAAAAATTGGTTTCTAAAGAATTTTGTTCTTCACAATTGTAAAGAGGGCTCAAGTGTCATGTTTTGAATTTTTGGGGATGTTGCTGTGAATGCAGCTATTACAGGTCTTTTCTAAAAAATGTGGTTTTTCAGATATTTGTTCTTCACAATTTGAAAGAGTGGCTCAAGGGTGATGGTGCTGTCAAAAACAGTAATAGGTAGGACATGTTAATGTAACATATTCCCAAAAGACTTGTTTTGAAATCTTTAACTAGTAGCAATCCTGTAGTGAGACAACCATTTAATAAAAATTAAAAAAAAGAGAAACAAAAAAGTGGTGGTATTCCACCCCTTTTTTAAAAATGTTTTTTAGAATTAAACTACTAAAAAACTTTTCTGTACAAAAAAGCTGTACAATTTTTCCTCTGAAAATTTACAAGGGGGTAAAGGAAGCTTGAACAAATGTAGGTTATTTGAGGAAAGGTGTATGAGACATTTGCCACCCTAAAACGAGACAATTTTCCCCCAACAAGTTGAGTAAAACGAGAAAAAAAAGCCAGAAAAAGGGCATGGGGGGGAAAAAGGGGTCAACCCCCAGCTCTCCAAGTGAAGTCAATGGGCCGCCCCCTCAGGGCAAGCGCTCCGTAGAGGCAGAAAATTTCTCTGCGCTACCAGGTCTTGACTGTGTACTGAGGAAGGTGGGGTCTGGCCACCTTCCGCTTCCGACTCTGCTTCAGCACGCTGTTTTTG